>LPNX010177232.1:93722-150517 GCA_001517045.1 Pseudotsuga menziesii
TGTATTTTTCAAAAATTGAAAAACCAAAGATACCCTTTTGAAGAGGACATGTCGATATGTGATGTGGGAATTTTTAAGAATTTTTTGGATGTGTATTTTTAACTCTGCGGATTTTTCTTTGAGCTGCTTCGAAGTTGCAGTGTGGTTTTCTAAGTATAAGTTTTAGAAGTAATTAAAAAATAAATATCATATGAATGCCAAAATGCGTGTATGACATGTCAATGGATAGAAGATTCGTTGGTGAATCTATCGGTATCAACTCCGCTCAGTTATGTGCTAGGAATGGTAGGGTTTACACCTCTGCAAGGCACAGGAAATTTTCCATTTGTTTGAATGAGGGCTAAGTCTGTTTTTTTAAGCCCTCGACCGAGGTATGAACCTCGACCGAGGTATTTACATACCTCGGTCGAGGGCTTAATAAAACCTCGGTCGAGATATTAAGACCTCGGTCGAGGGCTTAACAAGCCCTCGACCGAGTTGCATTTTTTTGTTTTTTCCGAAATGCTCTTGCCAAAAAGTGTTACCCAGGTCCGTGGATTCACCCTTCATGTCTTTGATTTTTCATAGAAAAAATGTCATTGAGCTTAGTGAATGGTTACATGAATCCTACTTGAAGAATAATGAAGTTATTCATAAGCTCACAATTCAAAATGAACAACTTCTTGAAAAGTTGCAAGACACTTGTTTTTCCTCCTATGTTTCAGATTATCAAACGGCATATTGTTGGAGGATTCTCATGACATGGTGGATCATGAGAAATGTGGAAATTTGAATGTGCTTGATGTGTTTGAAGATGAGCTTGAAGAGATCCAAACACTTGATGTGGTGGAAGATGAACTTGAATTGTCTCTTGATGAAGGTTATGCAATTTTTAAAGAAGAGCATGATTCCTCTACATTGGAACCAATCTATGACAAAGATTTTACACTTTTGAAGGAGATACATGATACTACCCATATGTATCCTTCCCATGATGACACTTCTGCACTTTTTGATCATTTGGGTGAGTTAGTTCATTCTCCTACATCCTACAATTCCATGTTTTGCAGCATTAGTCTCAATGAAGTATGGGTGAAAGGGTTATTTTTTATGGTGCCACATGAGGAATATGGAACTCCTAGATTTAATTTTTATGATGACATGGGTGGAGCACACTCTTATTCACATTTGCAGCAGAATCCTTTGTTACTTTATGATGATGCACATCTATACGGATGCACCTATGATATGCATTTGAGTCACTTGAAGACTCATTGTTTTTCTTGCTCAACACTTGGTTCATTTAATGTTGGAGGACCTTCACCCAACACTGGGGTGAATAGAATTATGATTGGAGAACATTTTTTTTTCCAGCCACATACTTTGTTATATCCTTATGATTCTCTCATTCATGGATGTATGGGTGAGACTTATTTGAGTCATTTGAAGTCTCCTTGTTTTTTTGCTCATTATTTCGTTCAGATTTTAGTGGAGATTCTTCTCACTTCTTGGATGAAATAATACATGGATGAATATTTTGATGCATATCACATCCTTTTGGAGCAACATTTTAGGACATGGGATTCTCACCTATGTCATTGGAGCAGATTTTATTGGTCACTTGAAGCTTGTATGCACTTGGAAAATGGTGGTCTACTTACTTGGATGTATAAGCACTTTCATGAATTTTTGATGAGGCACCTACTTGATGTACATTTTTATTATGTTGTTATGTACTTTGATGATATATATTATGTACTCATGATTTTTGGAAGAATGCATAAAAGAAAATGGGATCCTGAAATTCTCTTTCCTAATGGTATGGGTTGGAGAGCACTCTTAATTGTTGGAGTACAATACAAGCAATGGGACCCTAGGATAGTTTTTAGTCCAATTAATTTCAATTTTTTTTGGAAACAAGCATTATGGGAGATGGATTCCCCACTTAATAAAGTGATTTTAATCAGAGTAGTGCAGCAGCAAGCATGGTGGTTCCTCTCTAAAATCTTCATGGAATATCAAAGACTCAAAGTTGGGAAACTCAGTGGCAACTTCAAAGAATCATACAGAAAGCAGGTTCTTCAACACCCATGTTTGAAATTGCTTGAGGATAAGCAATATTGGGAACAAAGGATTTGTCATGTCCCAAATTTTTCATTTGGTCACAATGGCCTAATCACATTTTCCCTTTTCATGAGAGTTTGTCAAATTGATTCTAAGGGTCAAATAATTGCCAAGGAGGAAAATTACTAGTTTCCTAGGTTGGGGGTGGAAGCTTTTGTATTTGGAATAAGAGGGACAATGAATGATGTTTGAAAATTATAGTGGAATAAATATTTAATAAAGGAGATAAATAAATAAATACAAGACAAAATTGAAATGGCAATGGAGCATGGATACACATGGAGACTATGGGGCCCAATCAAGCTAGAAATTTTGTGCCACATGGCATCCTCCTCTTGCAATTTTGAATCCATGGGAAGAATAAAGGTTCTTGGATGATTTATAAGGCAAATACACTTGGAAATATGCATCATAGGTCTAATTTGGGAAGAAATGTAACTTACATGGGAGAGGAAGAGTCATTTTGGAGCTAGTGAGACACTTGGACTAGATTCTGTAGCTCTATGACAACAATGATGAAGATGCTATGACACCTATGACAAAAATCAGATTTGAAGGATGAAATCTGACATATATGGCATGTCAAGTCGAAATAGAGTATCCAAGAGAGCTCTCATGTGAGTTTGGGAAGCTCGTTAGGTTCCTACTCAAATTGGGGGGAGATGGAAGGATAGGAAAGGGAGGACACATGGAAAATCATTAGCATACACCCAAATTCTATTTGGCTTGAGTTTTTGGATGGATTGAGAACCTTAGAAGGATAAGGATGTTTATAAAATACAGGAATCAACCAAGAGAATGAATTTTGTTCATTTGAGAAATTGTCATTTGTGAATTGTGAGAGCTAGTGGATGACTAGTTTTTTTGCCTTGGCCAATTTCGAGGGTGAAATATTCCCATCCAATTTGGTGTTTGGAGAGGCCACTTAGGTATTTCATGGAGATTTAAAATATGAGTTTTATTTGTAGGCTTAAGCTACACGGAATCTCATGGTTCCTTCTATTGCATCACTTTCTCTCAACCATTTCCAATTTTTATTGCATATTCTTGCTCATGGAGGGATTGCGCTTTGGGTGAGCTATTGATCTCTTTGGGGAATATTATAATGCCCATTATATTATGTTATAATGTATATTCTTTGTATTTCACGTTTAGAAGACTCTCGGATCAAAATAACCCAAAATAATTCATGTAAAAATGTTGAACAATGAAGAAATAGTGTCATTTCCCCACTATCTTGTTGTGAACCATTGTAATGCTGATTATTTTGAATTGGGAGAGCATTTTATTGTCCATTTATGATTGTAATCATTCCAATATTCTCTTTTCTTCATTCTCTAAAAGTTTCAAGTTGAAATTCCCAAACGGTTGTATGTCAAAATGAGTTTTAATGAGCAAACAATGACCATTTCCACTCTATTTTGATATATTCCATGGTAATGCTTATTATTTCGAATGGAGGAATAATATTTGATAAATGTATGATTAATGGACTATCATTAATGTGTATTTCAAGTATTATGTTCAGTACTTAAGCATTGGAAGCCATTTTACTCATTTTTATTGCATTGGGAGAAGATTTGGTGCATTTTCCCCAAGGGTCGAAATTGTGATTTGGGAGTTGTTTTGGAAAGAGTCATAACGACCTGCATAAAATGAATGATGATGCATCTAGTTCTTTAAAGACGTCTCTTACAAATCCCCTGCCTCTGTTCAGAAATTCGAGTGATTTTGGGACCATTTGAGAATCCATTTCCGGCAATTACCCAAGGGGAATTAGAGCCCCAATTTGCTAGTAAAGACTCCTACATTGAACAAAACATTAAAAAAGTTTTTAGAAGTAATTGAAGGGTCATAAAACATTTTTGAACATCATATTTAAGTTCTATTATCAATCATGTACCTTCTGAGAAAATTTGGGAGCATTTGGGTCAATTTGGAGATCTAGACATCAAAACTAGTTAAGGTCGAAATTGGGGGAAAAGTGGAAAAATTGGTCATTTAATAAAATTCCAAAAAGGGACATTACACCCTGCACTACTACTGCCCTCATTCTCTCTCCCTTGTTTCTCGCCAGGCTTCTGGCCCCTGAGATTCGTTGTCTCCATGTTCCCTAGTGGGGGAATCACAACCCCCACCCTAAGCTGTAGCCTCAACTGCTCCTTTGAATCCGCCGTCTCGCAACACCTTTAATCTTACCTTCACGTGCCCAGATTTTCCCAATAACAATTCCAAAAGCTTCCAACACGACTCTATATATTAGAAGATCGAATTAAAAGAGTATGAATCAATATATGTTTCAATTTTCTTAGATTTGATCTGTTTACTAAAAGATATGCATGATATTAGTTGTATTTGTCGAACCCCATGGGTCGTTACTATATATAAGATCTTTTTTGAAAAAATCTATGAAAATCAATTTTTTTAAATTTAATAGAAAACAGAGTAATATTTTCCTAAAAAAAAGTAATAATAATAAAAATATTAGTTTTCACTAATCCATAAAACTTTTATAATAATATATTTCATAAAATTTTTATAATTATAAATCTCTTTTTACTTTACTTTTAAATAGAATATTTATTTTAAGATGATTAAAAATATTATTATATTATAAAATTTAGTTTAATTTATAATTATTAAAATTACTAATGAATACATCCAACTATATTATTACTTTTTTTAAAATAAATGTTGCTATTATTAATGCCAAGATATTTTGTTACTTGTTAATATTAGTTTGTAGATTGGACAAAAAGAAATGTTTAACTAATCGTGACAAATATTATCCAAAATACAAATATTATTATAATGCTTTATACCTTTATTTAAATATGTGTTATTATTAATTTAGTTTTTAAATCAACAATGTCTGTAATAACATTATGCATAGTTGGAAATGAATCTTAGCTTTATTTTTTAATGTATATTTTGTAGTATTGTTTAATGTATATTTTGTAGTCTTCTTTAGTATTAATCCTTATTTTCTAATACAAAGTAATTTAGCTTACATTTATATGGGGAATGATTTTAATTGAAACAAATCCCTTAATTTACATATATTGCATAAAGATAAGCACAATTCATCATGTTTAAAATATTAAAAATGTGGTGTGTTATAACATTTAACCTAATAATATTTTTAGCCTTTTAGACATTAAAGTAATATTAATGATTTAAACTAACTAAAATAACATTAATGAGTTGAACTTAAACTAACATCAATTGAGACAAGTTAATTTTGGCAAAAATAACTATCTCAAATTACATATTGAATAATAAATATTATTCTTTAATTATTTATTGGCTATATATCAACTTCCCCTTTGAATCAATAACTTAATTTTTTTATTAATTAAACAAAGCATAAACATAATATTAAAGTAGGGATTTGTTCCTTTCAAGCTATTATCCTTATTGGAAATTATACCCATTTTAATGTTCTTGAATTTATTGTTGTAATTCATTATACAACAGCTAAAATGACTCCATATATTATCCTACCTTTGCGTGCCTAGATTCGTCCAATCCCAATTCCAAAAGCTTCCAACACGACTCTATATATTAGAAGATCGAATTAAAAGAGCCAATTTGCTTAGATTTGATTTGATTACTGAAAGATATGCATGATATTAGTTGTATTGTCAAACCCCATGGAGGGTCGTTATGATATGTAAGACCTTTTTTGAAAAATATCTATGTGAATCAATTTTAACTGTAAACATCTATGATATTTACTGTAATTCCGATCCTACATATGATATTTATGATATCATGGGTATAACTGAAAGATATGCATGATATTAGTTTTATTTGTCGAACCCCATGGAGGGTCGTTACAATATGTAAGACCTTTTTTGAAAAAGATCTATGCAAATCAATTTTAATTGTAAACATCTATGATATTTATTGTAATTCTGATCCTACCTATGATATTTATGATCACTTTATGATATACAATAAACATCTATGATATTAATGAATTAATTTGAAAGAGATCGACGATATTAACTGTAATTCCGATTCTACCTTTGTGCGCCCAGGTTCACCCAATCCCAATTCCAAAAGCTTCCAACACGACTCTATATATTACAAGATCGAATTAAAAGAGTCGTCAATATATATTTTGATTTGCTTAGATTTGAGTTGTTTACTGAAAGATATGCATGATATTAGTTGTATTTGTCGAACCCCAATTGAGGGTCATTACAATATGTAAGACCTTTTAAAAACAAGATCTATGCGAATCAATTGTATAGATATTAGATTTGATCTGTTTATGAAAGATATGCATGATATTAGTTTTATTTGTTGAACCCCATGTAGGGTCATTACAATATGTAAGACCTTTTTTGAAAAAGATCTATGCAAATGGATTTTAAGTGTAAATATCTATGATATTTATTGTAAACATCTATGATATTTATTGTAAACATCTATGATACTTATGAATTAATTTGAAAAACATCTATGATATTAACTATAATTTTGATCCTACCTTCGGGCGCCCAGATTTGCCCAATCCCAATTCCAAAAGCTTCAAACACGACTCTATATATTAGAAGATCAAATTAAAAGAGCTGTCAATATATGTTTCAATTTGCTTAGATTTGATCTGTTTACTGAAATATATGCATGATATTAGTTGTATTTGTCGAACCCCATGGAGGGTCGTCACAATATGTAAGACCTTTTTTGAAAAAGATCTATGCGAATCAATTTTATAGATATTAGATTTAATCTGATTACTGAAAGATATGTATGATATTAGTTGTGTTTGTCGAACCCTATGGAGGGTTGTTACAATATGTAAGACCTTTTTTGAAAAATATCTATACGAATCAATTTTAATTGTAAACATCTATGATATTTATTGTAATTCTGATCCTACCTATGATCTTTATGATATACAGTAAACATATATGATATTTACTGTAAACATCTATGATATTTATGAATTAATTTGAAAAATATCTATGATATTAACTGCAATTCCAATCCTACCTTCACGCGCTCAGATTCACCCCATCCCATTTCCAAAAGCTTCCAACACGACTCTATATATTAGAAGATCGAATTAAAAGAGTCGTCAATATACGTTTCAATTTGTTTAGATTTAATTTGTTTACTGAAATATATACATGATATTAGTTGTATTTGTCGAATCCCATGAAGAGTAGTTACAATATGTAAGACCTTTTAAAACTATGCGAATCAATCTTTTTAAACCTTTTTTGAAAAAAACTATAGGAATCAATTTTTTTAGATTTAATACGACAAAGTAATATTTTCTTAGGAAAAAAAAATTAATAATAATGAAAATGTTAGTTTTTCAATAATCCATAAAACTTTTATAATAATAAATTTCATAACTCTTTTATAATAATAAATCTTTTTTTACTTTATTTTTTAATAAAATATTTAATTTAAATCGTTTAAAAATGATTAAAAATATTATTATATTATAAAATTTAATTTAATTTATACTTATTAAAATTACTCATCAATACATCCATCAATATTATTATTATTTTTAAATAAATGTTGCTATTATTTTTTAATATTAGTTTGTTAATTGGACACAAATGTTTAGCTAATCCTTAACAAATATCATCTAAAATATAATGCTTTATACTTCTATTTAAATATGTGTTATCATTAATTTAGTTTTTAAATCAACATTTCCGAGATAATGTGTTAATGTGTGAACATTATGTACTGGGGTGTTTTATAGTTGGAAATAAATTTTAGTTTTTTTTAATGTATATTTTGTAGTATTGTTTAATATTAATCTTTATTTTTTTATACAACAAAGTAATTTAGCTTTTAACGTTACGTAACTTTATGTAAAGTTATGTCGGCTATAAATAATATTACTCATTATGGAGGATATGGGATGTTGTAACTTTACTTTTTACTTGCTATAATATAGATGTAACTTTACTTTTTACTTGCTATGATGTAGATGTTGTAACATTACTTTTTACTTTTAAAAACTTAAAAAGTAATAAATATAAATTTAAAAGTAATTAATTTATTGTTTTGTCTGCCATTAAGTAAAAAGTAATAAATATTTTTTTTTATTATCCGCGAAAATAAACTAGTAACAACAATATATAAATTAGGTTAGACACAAAAACATAAAAAAAGTTCATTCTCCCCTGTACAAAATTCTAATGATTAATGGTAATTTTTGAGTTGATCACCATGTTAGAATGTCATGTGCCGAGTTTTTTCATGAATAATTAATGGTACTCTTTGGGTTGTTCTAAAAAAATGGTGGGAATGATTGGATTGAGCTCACATTGTTAAGATTCTCATTTTTTATAATTTATTTAGTTTCTTGATAATGATTGAACTGGTCTTATATTGATAAATTCTCATTATCTTATCAAGGATCTGTCACAGTTACTATACTATCTTTATCTTCTTTTATAACAAATATAAAATGATAATTACTGATCAATCCACAAAAATTGAGATACCCATTACAATTTTTTTTATTAATGTGTTTTTAAACAGTTTTGTTGATATACTCTGAAAACCTGCTTTAAAATTACCAACTTAGTTAAAAAAAATATATATATGATCTAAGTAGGTGGTTCATTTCCAATATATATAATTTTTTTCATAGAATCAAGCCCACGGTTGCATGCATGAATCCAACTATACCATTTTGACTTACGTAACCATGCATGAATCCAACTATACCATTTTGACTTCTCATTACGTAAGCTTCACCGAACCTGTAGGACCTCCTTCGTTAATAGTGGTACCCCATTACACAGATTTTCATATACATCTCAAATTCGAGTGTTCAAAGCCTATTTCTTATTTTGCTTCTGTTCAAAGACACATATGATTGTTTTAACTGAAATTTGTTTCTTTGTGAAGGAGAAATGGTATCGATATTATACTAATACTATTTCACAACAAGAGCGGTCGAATTTCTAACCTCTTATAGTTAGCTGGATCAACCAAATTTCTAACCTTTTATAGTTAGCTGGATCAACCAAACAAATGTGGTATATTGAAATTAAAATATTATATTTATATTTTAGAATTTGAAGCAGAATAATAAGTATGGTTTTACTTTATCCTAGTAGGAAGATTAGATATTGTTCACATTAATTTTAATTAGTTTTAAGGGTAGTTCAAATTTCTTTTAATTAAAATCTTATTTATAATGAGAATTTCACCAATTTTTTTTTATCTTTTTCATTTATACCAACATTTAGGTTATATCCTCATAATTAACTTTACTTTATAATATAGTTTGATAACTCTTATTTGGATTAATAAAGTGACTAAATAGTTTTTTATATATTAAAAAAATAAATCAAAGAATTTCATTGATAGATTATATGGACAAGATAAAAACACAATATGGGGAGATGTTGTAATGTTCCTACCTAACAAAATAATATAAAATAAAGAATTGAATTATCCTCAAAAAAATGTTGCCTTGCACATGGTTTTAAAACCATGTACAAGGCCTCTTAAACAACCCATGGTTTTATTGTACATGATTTAGGAGGGCTTGCAAATGGTTTTAAGACCATATGCAAGGCCTCCTAAACAACCCATGGTTTTATTGTACATGATTTAGGAGGGCCTTGCAAATGGTTTTAAGACCATGTGCAAGGCCTCTTAAACAATCCATGGTTTTATTGTACATGATTTAGGAGGGCCTTGCACATGGTTTTAAAAGCATGTATGGGGGTGATGTTGTAATGTTTGTTCCTAAAAAAATAAAAAATATTATATATCGGTCATAAATAATATTAAATATTAATAATAAAAATATTATATGTCCACCTTAAATAAAAATATGTGCCTTGTGGTTTAAATCAAATCAATGGCTATATATAGAACACCAAAGCTGAGAGCTCCTTGAGTGCAATAACTAAGAAGAAGTTTGCACCTCAAGAGATTTGATCCCTCTCGCCTCTTAATAGAGCCTAGGATTTCCATCTAGGCTGGTTTTAATTGAAACAAATCTCTTAATTTACATACTGCATAAAGATAAGCATATATCATTAAGTTTAAAATATTACAAATATGATGTGTTATAACATTGTAACCTAGAAAAGCCTACACGGGTGTGGCTCATTGACCGTTCCATTGTTATGAAGTTACTTGTTGTAAATTGGAAATCACCAGATCAATCCCACCCAGATCCTTTTTAGACATTAAGATAATATTAATAATTTAAAGTAACTAAAATAACATTAATCAGTTGAATTACCTTGACAAATTAATTTTCACAAAATAGTTATCTTAAATTACATATTGAATAATAAATATTTTCTTGAATTGTTTAATGGCTATATATCCACTTGCCTTTTGAATTAATAACTTAATTTCTTTATTAATTAAAGAAAGCATAAACATAATATTAAAGTAGGATTTGTTACTTTGAAGCGATTATCTTTATTGGAAATTCTACCCACTTACATTATTGAACTTATTGTTGTAATTTAATATAAAAACAACTGAAATGAAATGCTAGATAATAAGACATTCTTGGAATACATGCCAGAACCAAACATTCTTGGAATACATACCAGAACTTGGAATACATGCCAGAACCAAACATTCTTGGAATACATACCAGAACTTATTCTTGGAATACATACCAGAACCATAACACTGTAACCTAGAAATACTATTAATAAGTAGGATTTGTTACTTTGAAGCGATTATCTTTATTGGAAATTCTACCCACTTACATTATTGAACTTATTGTTGTAATTTTATATAAAAACAATGTTCAATTCCAAGAATGTTTGGTTCTGGCATGTATTCCAAGAATGTTTGGTTCTGGCATGTATTCCAAGAATGTCTTATTATCTAGCATTTCATTTCAGTTGTTTTTATATAAAATTACAACAATAAGTTCAATAATGTAAGTGGGTAGAATTTCCAATAAAGATAATCGCTTCAAAGTAACAAATCCTACTTATTAATAGTATTTCTAGGTTACAGTGTTATTTTAACCTCCATAGGTTCGAAACTGTCGAGTTTGTACCATGAAAGGCATAGGTTATAGTGCTTATGCTTGTTTTTATTTGCATAAACCAAGCGTTTGGGTGCCTTTTGACTTAGGATAGGTTATATTGCTTATGCTTGTTTTTATTTGCATAAACCAAGCGCTTGGGTGCCTTTTGACTTAGGATAGTATATGTCTTTAAGTTTAGCCTTTGCTTACCTTTAGCGGGGCTTTTGATGTGTTAACACAAGTAGGCGAACTTGAAGCATTCTTACCTGCAAAACGATTATAGTAGTTTTGCGTTAGCCAGAGAGTTAATTAAGACCATGGAATCCATGCTCCTAACTTCATAAGAAGGTTAACAAGTAAATCTAGAACATAACCAATAAATACACCAACTGTAAACGACGGGAAATGACATGATATTCTTTCTTAACTTGACAACAAATAGAATATTGTTGTTGTAATGGTAAGTCGCACTTAATGTTGTCGTAATACATCATTTATGCTCAATGAATACAAGACTAAACACAAGTTAAAGACTCTATGGAATTATTCATCTTTTATATATTTACGATTTTTGGAGATGTTACATGTGGCATCAGAGCCAGGTTTTCAAACACTAGGCCTGATTGGCTCACCTGCATGCAAAACATGAAACAAAATATACTGATCATGTTTTAAAACTATTTCTACACAGAAATATAAATTTGTATTTTGCAGGAAATGGAAGGAGTTGAAGCATCTATTGAAGATGGATCCCATCACAATAATCCAGATTACATTTATGTAGAATTAAATAATCAATCCTCAGAACTACTACAAATAGTGAAATATTTAAAAGCTGAAATACAAACTCTAAAAGAAGATAACGAAAGAATTTTAAGAGCTCAAGAGGGACTAAATAAGATATTACTAGAAAAAATACACAACAGAGGTAAAGATAAAAGAAAGGAGTATGAAACTGATTCTAGAACAGTATCATCCAAATGCATGGGCAAGAAATTAAAATTTTCTAATAGTGAAAGTAAATATTCTTCAGGAGTTAAAGTAAGGTCGCACAAAGGAAAGTATAAATACACTAGTGAAAGCAACAGTGGTCCTATAAAGAGGAAGTATAAACCTTATGAAGAGATCTCAGGGGAATTTAAAAAGCTAAAACCTCCCATGTTTAATGAGGAAGTGGAAAAGGGTGAAGAAGTCCAGGCTTGGTTATCGGGTATGAAAAATTACTTTCAGATTTATAACTACTTCGATAGATTGAAATCTCGGATGGCTATCTACAACCTAACCAGAAAGGCTGACATCTGGTGGCATGACATAAAAAAAGTTAAAAACCTTAAAGAAAAATATTTAACCTCGAGAGTCTTTAAAAAAATACTTCAAAAGGAAATTCTTATCTGAACAATATTATGAATAAAGAGCTAAAGAGTTTTATGAACTTAAACTAGGGTCAATGTCAATGAAAGAGTTAAGTAGTAAATTTTTAAGTTTTTTAAGATATGTACCGTATATAATTGACGAAAAGCCTAAGATACAGATGTTTCTTAGTTGTTTTCCTACTAGCTTCAAGGACATAATTGAATTTGATAATCCAAAGACCATTGAAAAGGCAATGAGAAAAACTAACTTCTGACGAACAAAGTAAAAAGAGAGAAAGCATACCTAACTAGAAAAATAAGAGAACCCGTAACTTTGAACAAAGAAGAAATGGTTTTAAGTCTAATAAAATCTTCAGAAATAATTCTTGAAATTTCTCTAAGAATAATTATCAAGGAACATATTTTAAAGGTAAAACACAAGAAAACATTATAGCACCAAAAGACAGAGACATGCCTAATAATTATGTTAAAAACAATGAACACAAGGAACCTATAAAGTGTTGGGAATGTCAGGGGCCTCATTATTAAATTCTGTCACAACAATCTTGAGACAAAGCACATACTCACAATAGATTCAAGTCAATTTAGGCATGAAATGACATAACGGTACTGCAATAGGAGGTTGCAGCTATGTATGATCAATAATAGAATGAATAATCAATAATACAATGTCATGCAAACTTGCATGAATGGAGACAATCCAAATTCACTAGAGGTCATTCAAATTGAATGGATGGGTGTAGCTTAACTGTCTGTTAGCCACACTAAGCACACCAGTTAACCACTAATCTAGCCATTATTGACTCTAACTGAGTCGTGATTGAATCGAAGTGCAATAAATGACCGAGTCTAACTGAATGTAACTCAAGTACATGTCACTACATGTCAATCAGTAGGTGGTATCATATCACTAACTCCAGTCAGCTTTGATGAAGTGAACTGAATTGATACTAGCCGTCAAAAGTTGTTGGAGGCGCATTAACTCACTCCAGTTCACCCAAATCATCCCAAAATAGACAATGACATGAGGGAAGTGCCTTTACAACTCAACTCAACTAATTGTTTTATGAAACAACATTCAGTTAACTATTTGGTGCACTTATGACATTCAGATCACCCTAGAATTACTCCCTGATTGAAGGAGGAAGCCTAGTTAGCCTCCCTGATTGAAGGAGAAGGCTTAGTTGGCCTCCTTGATTGAAGGAGGGTGTGGGTGTGCTCATGTTGATGTCATGGTGTGCTGATGATGATGCTAATTTGAGTCAATAAACTTAGGATAGTGGTTAATTAGGCCAAAATTGACTAAATAGGTGTGTGGGTTGGATAATGACTCCAACACCCCCCCTTAAGCTATACTCAGGAGGAGTAAAATAAAATGCATGAAATCCTAGGTCCCCAACAACAAAGGCCATAGGTCACCCTATACAATAAAGTAACTCTAAAATGCTCAAATAAAATGCTAAGTGAGGAAAGAGGGAAAGCCCAGTGGGAAACTCCCCCCCTCAAGTTGAATACTAAAGAAGTAACTGATCACCCTGATGAACTCACCCCTAACAGTGAATGGAGGTAAGTGAACTTTTTCTTAGTAAATTTCTTGGTGAAGATATCTGCAATTTGCTCATCTGTAGGGAAGTATTGCAGAACTATGGTCCTGTCATGCACCAACTCCCTGATGTAGTGAATGTGTATCTCAACATCTTTGGTCCTCTACCGCTGAACTGGACCTGTGTAGATATTTATAGCACTTTGGTTGTCACAAAATATGACTGTGGAAAAACACTACCAATCCCAAACTTTGAAATAATGCCTTGCAACCAAACATCTTGGATGCAAGCATTCACTACTCCCTTGTACTTGGCCTCTGCTGAAGACAATGCAATGGAAGTTTGATTTTTTCTAGACCAACAAATGGGGACATCACCAAACATAAAGACATACTCAGAAGTGGACTTCCGATATATGGAATCCCCTGCCCAATCTGAATATGTATAACCAACTAACTCTAGCTCAGAATCTGCAACATAGTGAATGTCATAGGATCTTGTGCCTTGAATGTACTAAAAGAACCTCTTGGTTTCCTTCCAATGAAGCTCATGAGGATGCTGCATGTATCTTGATACAAGATTCATGGCATAACAAATATCAAGCCGTGAATGTGTCAAGTATAGGAAGCTTCCGGTCAGCTAGCGGTAAATAGTGCAATCCATGGGTGGAGTGGATTTTCTCTCTTCAAGGCTGATCCCTACGAGGAAAGGAAATGGTGCAGCCTTGAAATCAGCCATGCTAAACTTAATTAACAAGTCTGCAATATATTTTGACTGATTTACCATTATCCCATCAAAATCTTGTGAGATTTCAAGCCCCAGAAATTGCTTTAGGAGTCCCAAATCGATCATCTCAGATGCATCATGAAGAGCGGTTTTTATGAAAGCAATCAAAGCAAGTGTGCTTCCTGTTATCAAAAGGTCATCAACATATAATACTATGATAATAATATTACCATCATACTACTGCAAATATACATTAGGATCATATTTTCACCTGTGGAATTTTTGTAAGAGTAGAAAGGCATCCATCTTGGCATACCATGATCTTCCGGCCTGTTTCAAGCCATAGAATGACTTCTGCAACTTACATACCAAAGAAGGATATAATGTATACAACTCATACTGCTTCATGTATATTTCCTCATTGAGGTCTCCATGAAGAAAATCACTCTTGACATCCATGTGATGCACCTCCCAGTGCTTGGATGCGGCAATGGCCAAAACTAGCGTGATGGAGTTGATCTTTGCCACCGATGCAAAGGTCTCATGATAGTCCACTCCTTGGACCTGGGAGAACCATTTTGCAACCAACCTTGCTTTGTACTTGCATGTTGTTCCTTCAGCACAAACCTTTGTCCGAAACACCCACTTGCATTAACTAATTTCCTCCCAGGTGGAAGAGAAATTAGCTCCCAAGTAGCATTTTTCCAAAAAGAATTAAACTCTTCGTCCATAGCAGCTTGCCATCTCGGATATTTTCGAGCATGGTAGTAGGACTTAGGATCTGACCCAATCATTAAATAACATGTATCGAACAGAAATGAATCATGACAAGAGATAGCAATACCCGCTCTTTGAAAATCAGACCGGGTTCTTCTTGGATCAACAGGATTTCCAATGTTTTTCCCGACGGAAGAGAGTGTCTTTTTTACCCAAGTTGGGAGATGATTTGGCATATCAGAATATGATTTTGAACTTGATATATTTTCTCACTGATATCAGATATCATATATGCAAAATTAGAGCTTTCATTCCCACTTTCATCATCCAAATGACCAGCAGAACAGGAGGGAATTTCAGTAGAATTTTCTTCAACTAGTTCTACCTCTTTGAGAGGCTCCTAAAAAACAG
Organism: Pseudotsuga menziesii; assembly: GCA_001517045.1. NCBI lineage: Eukaryota > Viridiplantae > Streptophyta > Pinopsida > Pinales > Pinaceae > Pseudotsuga > Pseudotsuga menziesii. Next base: position 109,598 of record LPNX010177232.1, read on the forward strand.
ACACTTCTTTCAATGAATATTTGTTTGGTTCTGATATTTATAAGTTTGAATCCCTTATATTCTTCTGGATATCCAATGAAAAAACATTCAATACTTTGTGGTTGCAAAGATTTCCTCTTGTCATGCGGAATTTGAGCCCATGTAGTGGACCCAAAAACCTTGAAATTTGACACACCCGGCTTGTATCCAAAATAGGCTTCGAAAGGAGTCTTTCCTTTCATGAAAGAGTAAGGTACTCTGTTCTAAATGTGTGCAACAACATTCATGGCCTCATCCCATAGGTTAGCAACTAAACCTTTGTCTTCCAGTATGCAGGTAGTCATCTCTTTGAGGGCTCGGTTTTTCCTTTCCACAACACCATTTTGTTGTGGTGTGTAAGGAACATAGTGCTGGATTTGCATCCCACTGTTAGCACATATTTGTACCAATTCAGAACTGATATAATCCCCTCCATTATCATATCTGAGAGATTTTATCTTTCTCCCATAGGCATTCTCAACTAGTGCTTTGAACTTGGTGAATCTTTCCAAAAATTCAGATTTTTTGTTTAGAAAGAAAACCCAAGTGTATCTAGAGAAATCATCAATGAAGGTAAGTACATACCGTGAACCACTCATGGATGTAGTAGGCATGGGTCCACTGATATCAGAATGAATCAACCCCAAAAAACTTTTTTCACGGCTTGCCTTTCCTCGATCAAACTTGTGCTCAGGGTGTTTGCCAACAATACAACCTTTGTAAATTCCACTGGAAGTTTTGATGGCTAAGAGGCCTCCAACCATGGAATTTTTATGAAGTTGCTGCAAGTATTTGAAGTTTAAATGACCAAATCTCTCATGCCATAGTATACTGATCTCATTCCCATGAGTCAGAAGAGCAATGGGATTTGTATCCGCAACAAACTGGGAAAACTCATAGGCCTTAGAATGATGGTTTTCTATGCCTTTCGCAACAAGTTTCTCGGATGCAATCTCAGTGATTTCAACATCATTCGGGATGAAAGTAACTCTCTTGGGAACTCTGGTATGAGTCATTTGATATACACTCAAAATATTGGTGGCCAAGGAGGGTACATATAGAACATCAAAAAAACTGTCATGTTCAAGTTTTACAGTACCTTTGCCTTTCTAAATGATTTGAGAATGATCTCCCATGTGGATGGGAACGCTTTTGTCAGTTTCCAAGGATGAGAAGGAATCTCTAGTTGCCATGATGTGATTCGAATCTCTAGATTCTATGAGGAGAGATTTGGGCTTCGAGGTGTTTTCCATGAGAGCATGTCCTCTTTCTTGTTGGGTATCCTGATATTGATTATCTCCTTCTGAACACTCTCCGGAAGATTGATATTGTTTCTCTCGAGGAGAGAAGTCATCTCATCAAGCTTATTCTTCATGCAGGCATGTTCAGGGTGAAATCCCTTCCTGCAATAGGAACACTTGACTTTCTCTTTGCCTTGGTTTCCTTTGTTCTTGTGTTTCTTCGAGCCGAAAGAGTCTTCTTGCTGTTGGTTCTTTTCTTTAGGCTTTGGAGCATCAAATTTATCCTTTTGATTCTTCTGCTTTCCTTTACCCTTTGAATATTTTGGCCCTGAAGAAAACAATGCTTGATCTTTTGAGGATCTGATGATCCCCATCTGTACAAGCTTGTCATGCTCATTTGTGGGGGACTTGATGAAGGCATCAAGAGAAGGAATTTTCCAATTTGGGATTGTTAGCTTCCCAGTATGGAACATGGAAATAAATACTGAATAATCTGAACCAAATTTTGAGAGGATAGTTAGGATGAGATGATCATCATCCTTCTCAACCTTGCACTGCTTTAACTAGAGCACCAAGTGCTTGAATTTTGTGAAAAAATCATTCATAGTTTCGTAGCTGCTTAGATTCAGGGAAATCAACTCATTTTCTAGCTGATCTAGATCCGTAGATCATCTTGTTTATCAAACAAGGAAGCAAGTTGATCCCAAATATCATTTGGAGTCTTCAATCCCATGTTGTGGAATAGAAGATATTTGGAAATAGACAAACCCAAGAAACCATAAGCTTCATCCAACTGATTCCAATATTTATCTTCTCTGCAGCAGCATTAGGCTCTGTTTCTGTGTTCATTTTGACTCTGTAGAGCCCTTTTGAATGGAGCCGAATCTCCATATCCTCCTTCCATTCGTATTAATTGAAAGGAGTAAGAGGATCCAGAGTAGAAGCCATGGAGCTGAGATAGGGAATGTAGTGAAGGACCTGTAAAAAGCTGCAATCAACACAAAAAGGGAACTGTAAGGTTGAACAACCTGCACATTTCAGGTTTTCATCACACCCAGCTTAATTTATCAAGCAAGCTTGATCAACAATTCCTTTGCTTAGGGCTTATGTGGTAAACCTTTGGCTTCTTGTGCAGTGTTGGAATTTTTGAGCTTTTTGCTCAATTTTGCATGCTAGATCCGTAAAAAATCATGTTTTCTTGAAGAAAGAACTTTGTCCTGTCATGGCTCTGATACCATTTTAAATTCTGTCACAAGAGATTCAAGAAAATTTAGGCACGAAATGACATAACAGTACGACAATAGGAGGTTGTAGCTCTGTATGATCAATAATAGAATGAATAATCAATAATAAAATGTCATGCAAACTTGCATGAATGGATACAATTCGAATTCACTAGAGGTCATTTGAATTGAATGGATGGTTGTAGCTTAACTGTCTGTTAGCCACACTGAACACACTAGTTAACCACTAATCTAGCCATGATTGACTCTAACCGAGTCCTAACTGAATCAGAGTGTAGTAAATGATTGAGTCTAACTGAATGTAACTCAAGTACATGTCACTGCATGTCAATTAGTAGCTAGTATCACATCACTAACTCCAGTCAGCTCCAATGAAGTGAACTGAACTGATACTAGTCATCAGAAGTTGTTGGAGGTGCATTAACTCAGTCTAGTTCACCCAAATCAACCCAAAATAGACAATGACAAGAGGGAGGCACCTTTACAACTCAACTTAACTGATTTTTCGGTGAAACAATATGTAGTTAAGTATTTGGTGCACTTATGACACTCAGATCACCCGAGAATTACTCCTTGATTGAAGGAGGAAGCCTAGTTAGCCTCCCTGATTGAAGAAGAAGGCTTAGTTGGCCTCCTTGATTGAAGGAGGGCATGGTGTGCTCATGATGATGCCAATTCGAGTCAATAAACTTAGGATAGTGGTTAATTAGGCCAAAATTGACCAAATAGGTGTATGGGATGGATAATGACTCCAACACTCATTATGCAAAGTATTGTACGAACATAAATGGGAACTTCAACAATGTTCATACAATCCTCGAGGAAGAAATGGTTGGTGACGTAGCAAATGAAATTCCTAGAATCAATGCAGCCTTGGAGAATCGACACGATGATCATCAAACCTCCATGGTGGAAATACAAGGTATGATACAAAACCAACATGTTTCTATTATGATATAACTTTTGATTTACTTCACCATTTCGCAAGAAAACTATATGGTGCGCTAGAGGAGAGTGAGCTCTACAATATTATATATAGAAATCAAGAATTTCATTAACTTTATCCCCTAAAGTGTTGCACCCACACATAATGTTTTCATTTCAAGGTTTTCATACTTCAATAATTAATAATAAAAAAATGAATTCATAATTTTTTTTGAAAAAACAGTGTTGCACTATTACCATATGTCCTTTATGTGTCTGCAAGAGTTTATCCAAAAATGACATCATTTACCACATATAGTGTTGCACCCGCACAAACATATATGTTATGATGTGCTGAAAAATTGAAAACTCAATTTAAGGGAAACTAATTTTATAATCATTTACACAAAATTTATATAGATAAAACTTATATATTATGAAAGCTTATTCAATTACCTAACTTTTGTATTTTTACTTCATCTTCAAATTGGTTAGGGAAGTACCTCTAATTGTCACCTAAAGTCAGAGGTTCCATGTTTTTTCAGTGTTATTTGGCATCTAAAGTTCCTTTAAAGGAGTCCATGATTTTGCATCAACCCTAAAAGAAAAAAAACCATTATCTAAATAAAAGGCAAGAAAATATCCTACAACTCTCCAAGGTGGCTCCTAAGAAATTATGGAGGCAAATTCTCTCGCAAAACAAAAGATGACAATAAAATTGCTTTAAAAGATTGGAATTCCTATCTTAAAAAGCTTTATGAATCCCTGCATATCATAGATAACATCCAAACCCTTCTTACAATGAAAGAAGTTTTTTCGTTAGAAGACATAGATTTTGGGGCTGAGCACTTCGAAAATGGAAAAACCAAAGACATTGAAGGCTACCAAGCGGAAATCTTAAAAATTGGAGGTTTTGTCCTCATCCCGCACATCCACAAAATCTTTAATCTAGAGTTTAAGCAAGGGTTTCCTACACCTTCGACTCAAACCCTCATTATTCATATTTTCAAAAGTGGTGATAAAAATGACCCCTCTAATTATCGGACTATTATGATTAGCCCTCTCTTAGCTAAGATATATAGTATTATCTTATACAAGAAGATCAATGAATGGATAGAAATTGAAGGTAAGGAGGATAAAGGCCAAACATTTTTTAGAAGGTATCACTCAACCACAGACCACCTCGTTACCGAGTAGGATAAAAGACAACTAAAACACCCCGCTTTTCTAGCGAATTTTGGATATAAACTGGTTAAAATTGTTCATAAAAACTGTTATTTTCACAATTTCTTAATTTTTGCAATCAGATTTAGTTGTTCTAGACTAAATGCCCTGTTTTAAAATAACCCAGATGGCTGAAATCATGATTTGAAACGTCTAAATTGTTATTTCATAACAAATTGCTTTGCTAGATTTCAGTGAGTCGATGGCATTTTGGTTAATGCTTATACTGCTCCCCTCGTTACACTTAGGATCATTATAGAGGAATGTTGTAATAATAAGTCTGACCTATTTTGTTGTTTTGTGGGTTTTAGAAAAGATTTTGATACAGTACCTAGAAATAACCTGTGGACATTAGAGGAAATTTGGGGTCTAAAATGGGCCTTATAAGAAAACGCGCCAACATAAAATTTTGTGAGTTGGAATTCAAGAACCAATAGAATTTCAATAAAACGAGTCAACCATAATGGTTGAATTGACATATTTGTCATAAAAAAAACTACTTTTTTTGTTCGTATTTTCGACATATCTCCCTGTGTTTTTACTCAAATTCCGAGTGGGAGAGCTCGTTGGATGTGGAATTTAATTCCGCAACCAACGAGTACCCACACTGAATACTTTTGACAGATTTTGCTACCCCAAAAACAAGAAATACTTGAAAAAAGGTGATGATGATGTCATCATCACGTTTTTCCAGGTATTTATTGTTTTTGGGGTAGCGGGGTCTGTCAAAAGTATGCAGTGTGGGTACTCGTTGGATGCGGAATTATGTCATCATCATGTTTTTTCAGGTATTTATTGTTTTTGGGGTAGTGGGGTCTGTCAAAAGTATGCAGTGTGTGTGCTCGTTGAATGCGAAATTAAATTCCGCATCCAACGAGCTCTCCCGCTCGGAATTTGAGTAAAAACACAGGGATATATGTCAAAAATACGAACAAAAAAAGTATTTTTTTCACTATTCCTCCAAAATTAATAACTATTATTTTATTACTTTAACTATTATTTTATTATTTTCCATAGGAGGCCCATTTTAGACCTCAAATTTCCTCTAATGATAGGCTAGAAGAGATTAAGGTTCCTTTTGAGTTGAGGGATTCTGCGATAAGGTTATACGAAAAATTCATTGCCAAGTTTAAGAATAATGAGGGGTGGACAATGAATATAAATTGTAACATTGGAGTTAAACAAGGTTGCCACCTCTCCCCTACCCTTTTTGGCATTTACATTGATAAGCTAGAAAGGTATTTAGAAGAAGCAGGTTGCGCTAATACAATCTTAGCTGTGATAGCTATTATCCTCCTACTTTATGCTGATGATATTGTTCTTATGGAAAGGTGCCCTTCTGATATCGATAAGCAATTAAGAATTCTTAAAGAGTTTTGCTCTAACATGGGTATGAATCTTAACACCAACAAGACAAAAATTATGTTTATAAAATATAAGAAAACACCTATGCAATTTTTATTTATGATAATAGATATCTAGAGGAAGTGACTTCTTACAAGTATATTGGAATTGATATTCATTACAACCTCAATTGGAACTATACCATTGAGAAAATGATTAATCGAGCGTGGAAAGATTATTTTGGTCTAAAAAATAACTATAAATCAACCAATCTGGTTGTGTAGGATAAAAAGAAGTTCCTCTTTGAAACTCTTTTCACCCCTGTTATCTTATATGGTTGTGAAGTATGGGGGTGCAACATTTCTAGAGAATCTTGGAGGAATATTGTGCAGATCTAGAAGCGGTTTATAACTTATAACCTCGAAATTAAAAGCAATATTTCTTATCCTATTCTCCTCATAGAAGTGGGTATTTTCCCCATCGAGAGCATGGCTATGGCTAGGTACCTGATGTACAAACAGAAGATAAATAACATCGGAAACAAGAGACTTCCTAAAATTGCTTTAAACTTAAGTCAAATCCAACTACGCCTCAAGCGGTGCTGGTGTAAAAATACCATGGCTTGGTTAGGCCATTGGAGCATTGATGAAAATGACATTTTGGAGAACATTGATAATGTCAAAAATATTATTACTTCTAAGTTTAAAGAGAAAGATACGCACACCAAATTATTATCCTTCTTAAGGTCTCATACACCAAATTTGGTCTCACTAGAAAAATTTAACAAAGATACACAAGGACTGATTCATATATACCTCTGCTACCCAAAAACATAGAAAATGAAATATAATATAGTTTTAGGATGATTGGAATACCATAAATAAAATATGGAAAATAATGTATTTGATAGTGATTAAAGACAAAATATTTTATTTAATAAAATATGACAATATTGTATTGGATAGGGATTAAAGCTAAAATGTACTTAATTTGAAAAAATTTAAACTTTTGATAACTTTTGAAATATTTTATTTAATGTTAGTATAAATTTTTTAAAAACAACAAAGTATTAATTTCTAAAAAGAATATTTTGACAAAGTTAATTAGCATAATCATTTAATTTGTGGTTGGTGAATGCAAATAGATATTAAGTTAAGTACCACAAAATTACAAGTTATCCGTATGTTAACTACTAGTACATTCCAAATTATGTTATCAAACATTCATACATACATTCCAAATTATGTTATCTAAGTATTCATGCATTGAATTCAATTTTAAGGGCACGCTTTACTCATCCTGGTCCATATATAAAAAAAACAGAGATAATAACCTATCCCAAAATTCTAAGATACTAACCCTATTGGCTTCATAACAATTCATGGATAATAAAATACGTTAAAAAAGATTTAAATATTTAATTAATCTGTTTTTAAAATTGATTACTATTATTTTAATAAAAATAATTAAGTATTAAATTAATCTGATTTAAAATTGATTTCTATTATTTTTTCTTGAGTAAATATGAATTTTTTTAATTACTATTTTATTTTAAATAATTATATTTTAATTTTCTGAATAAAAAATAAAAAATAGACCATCCACAATTACTTAAAAATCTAAACTTTCTCTAAATATGCACTCTAAATCATATGACAAGGTAGATTTATGACAGCACCAAAGGGTAATAAATTTTGAAATACAAACGGTTCTGCACTATATTTTATTTATAAATAAAAATAATTATGAAATGTTCTGAATTCCATGGCATCGCATCTATACAAATATATGCAACAAAACGCATATTTGAAAGGTGCTGTCATGCCAGGCATTGAAATCGATGGCCCAGGGTTGAAAACACACACAAACGTCACACTAACCCACCATAGAGAATGGAACGTCCTTTATTTCTACTGCCGGACGGACTCACTTATTTTGGAAACCTGCATTTGCCTGACTGAACATTAACATGATCCACTTAATGTCATTTCGTTCTCAGTTAGCACCTGGGAAGGTCTAGAGGAGGTCTCTCCAATGTTGCCAAACGACCACGACCGTTCTTCACTAGAAACGCCATATTTAGTCCCCACGTCTGATGATCGTCAAGGTGACAGTGCAAGAACCACACTCCTGTACAACAATACTTCGTCCATTAAATTTTTATTAACTTAAACTTGCCCTGAAATGAGAAACTAGAGTACGAAATTATAAATGAATTGAAGTGCAGGAAGTATATATATATACCTGGATTGTCAGCTCTGAACCTAATAGCAGTCCATCCGTTCACTGGAACGCCTATGGTGTTGCGACGCGGGGGATCGACCAGATTGAATTTAAGTGGGTCGGTTAGTGGATTATAGTTGCCGAAGCCTTCTCCCACCACGTAAAAGCTGTAACCATGAAGGTGCATTGGATGGTTATCAGCCGCGAAGATGTTCGTTGCCTGGAAAACCATCTGCACTGTAGTATTGAATTCAAGCACTTTAAGTTTTGTTCCGGATATAGGAGCCCAAAGACTTCGGGGTATGTTCTGTCCTGTGTAATTGAATATAACGGGAGGATTTTGAGGAAAATCTGTGGTAAAGACACCATTGATGCCGAAATAAGCAGCTTGCAGCAAGCTTATCGTGGGCAATGCAAAGGAGATATTGTTCATACTTGCTGTAAGTCTTGTTCCGTTGGGGCCTCCACAGATCTGCCCCGGAGGGCATGGAAGCAACCCCAGTCCAACCGTTGAAATGAGGCTTTCATGTATCGTATGTGGAACGTCGACTGGGTATTCTGGGGAGGCCAGGCTTCGGAGGCCTCTGCTAAATCTAGTGACAGTTGCAGTGTCATTGTAGAATGGAAGCATAGGAAGAATAGGAGGCGTAGAAAATAGATGTCCTAGATACTCTAAAATGGCAGTTGTTGTGGTGTTATCGAACATGCCAGCAGGCAGAGTACTGTATGCTCGGGCGGCCATATAGTATTTGCCTACAGGCTGGTTGGCGGTGACAAGAACATCGGCAGTCTGTCCTGGAGCGATCGATATTACATCGGTTTTATATGGTTTCGTATAACTAGCATCCACAGCTACGACTATGATTTCATGGTTTGCTATCTTGAAAAAGTGCTCGTCATTGAGTGCAGCATTAATGATTCGCAGAAGGTAAGTCTCTCCTCGTTGAACAGAAACGCGAAATGTTTCTGCAGCCATGCAACAAATCCTTCAATTTATAGGTCATTTTTCAAGACAAAGTACAATTTATATAAATTTTCTGAAGTCTATTAGAAGGAAAGACTTAATACCCCGTTCGGAGCAAGGATACAGGTCCCCTGGCTGCCCATTTATGGTGAAGGCGTCTGATATATTGGGCGCAGCACCTGTGAGAATCGCTTGATTCACAACCGAAATTGGATCTCTGTTCCACCATTCTCCTGTTCAAAGACACCATTATCACTAATTTGAATCAATATCAGCTGCCATTAGACATGCAAACATTTGTGTACTGAATTTCATTAATACATTAACTCATCAGTACCTATTATAATAGGAATTTCAGCTCGGGGTTTAGGAAAGGGATATAAGCTTCCTCTCTTAGGATAGATTACTATAGCTCCATGCACCGTAGCTCTGAGCCATGAGACATGAGCATGCCAGAACAAGGTTCCTTCCTGTTCAATAATGGTGAATCTATGTGTAAAACTCCCACCCGGTTGTATTGGGCACTGAGTAACATATCCTGTCCCATCCGCCCACCCTGTTCGCAACTGCCTCACGCCATGCCTGATATATTCAACACATATTCAACTACAAGTCTTGTCTTATAATCTATTTCTATCTATAACAACAACCAGAATATACCTATATACTATAATTACCAAATATTTCAATTGAGGCTACAGAGACATTGTCAATTGTCATACCAGTGAATAGTGGCATTGTACTGGGCTCTATTAACAACTGTAACAACGACAGTGTCTCCATTGTGGACGTATAGAGTTGGACCCGGTAGCTGCCCGTTGACAGCAACTATGGTATGTTGCTGACATAGCCTGGTAATTGTCTTCGGTTCAATCTGTGCCATTGAAAACATTATATATATATATCATACGTAAATGCTTTGTTTTACAGGTTCGTAATACTAACCTCAAACTTTATTTAGTTGGTCATACTCTCAACAATTTTATACAGATCATGAAGTTCGGATCATGAAGATGGGTAGAGTAGAATGTTAAAAAAGGCCGGATCATGAAGATGGGTAGAGTGTTCATTATTCAAAATGGGTAGATTGTCGGGTAGAGTGTCCTCAAGAAAGAAAAAAGGTCGGATCATGAAGATGAAGACGATAGTGTTACTATCATCTACTTTGGTGGATTCGACTGAGGATGTTGGGATGAGCATTGGGGCAATGTGTGTGAATGGATGTTTTAGGAACACATCAGTATGGTAGTATGTGGTTGGAATTGGCTAGGTTGCAAGGCATCTTCAAGGATTGATTTTGGTTGAGCATGTCTAAACTAGTAAGTGTAGTGGGTAGTCCAAGTGTTGGCTGGTTGGTGAACCTGCAAAGTATTGAATGGTCTATGGTTGGGTGGCCATTAGAGTGAACTCTAAGGTGTTCTGTCAGACTGGTTTCAGTTAGGCCTAGTCCGGACTAGCAAGCTCTGAGTGTCTAGGCTTTGGAACTGTATGGAACACTGGATATACACTAGAGACCGTTGGAAAAGCCTAAGCCTGTGACACATGAGTGTTTATATTTGAAAATGAATGGGTAGATTGTTAGGCAAAGTATTTTCAAGAAAAAAGAAAAAGAAAAAAAAAATCCAATCATAAAGATGACTGGAATGTTAAAGTGATCATTATTGAAAATGGGTAGATTGTTCGTGATTGAAGATGGGTAGAATATCCACTACAACATATGAATCATCATAAACGACTGCATATTAATATTCCAGACAATTAAATACAAAACAAGGTGGATATCCAAAATGAGAATAGAGAAAAGTAATGGATAAACAAACTTACAACGAAGGTATGATGCCTTATTTCTGCATCTGTGATGGCAGCCAAATAAGCAACTAATGACAGTAGAAAAACAAGCCTGGCTGAAGATTGACGTAGGGATGACAATGACATTGTAGCTGAAACGAGCTGAGATCCTGTAAACATTAGTACTGTTGCAAAGAAATGGCTCTTTGAGAATCTTTGCAAATCGAATTAGACAATACTGGTGTGTGTTTCTGCTAACGAGACTGAATATATATAAGACTGAAAAGTGTGTGGTCGAGGAAGTTGTTAGCAGTAACTGGAACTGTGAAACGATGAAAAAGATCAGTTGCCATTGATGTGGAACGGTGGACCTTGCGACAATTTGAATGTTTACTGTAACCATTGTAAGTTAGTTCAAAGCTGAAAATGTTAATTCCTTGGCATCTCAACTGCCCTGAATATATCTAATGGTTAGGAGAATAAAAGGATGGTCTGAATACATTTATTAGTTAGGGGAATCTTCGATTGAAGGGCTGTTCGTTATGCAGATAGGCACCACCGTCCGAGGTTAAATCGATCTTACCTAATATGTTCTTGTAGGTCGGGTTGTTAACATGAAGTCAAAAATTTGCTTAAAAGTATTGATAATTATTCAAAATCATTCACTGTCTTCGACCTAATGCGTACTACAACGGAAATCTCGTCAAATGAAAATTCCTTTTCATGGCAAGGCACATGCGCCCAACTGTCCCTGCAACCTGGAATTTAAAATGTCACAATTTGGTGCAGAAGAATTTAAGAAATCTAATGGTTTGATAAATCTCAAAGATCATGTGCAAAAGACAAGGTTAGGTACGGGAAGCCCCTAGGTTCCAAGATAGTATTAGAACTTTTGTGCATGGAATGTGGGGTGATTGCAGAAACGTGTTATTGAAAACCTTGTCATTTAAGATCTGAGAGAAATAAGTCTTGGCGCCGAAGTCGTTTTTTTTTTAATGTGTTATGGAAAACCTAAGTACTTATTTTTTTTTTGTTTTTAATAGGATCGGCGTCTCTTGCAATGCATCACGTTTTTGTATTCGATTAAGTTTCAATCCATGAAATGAGTTTTCAATGCATAGAAGCCATCACTTTTTATTGGCTTTAAAGTTTTTATTGAGAGCTTGGTTGATTTTTTTTTATTGGTTTGGAGAAATTCAAATAGGCTAAAGTAAAAGGCCATTTGGCGTTGTGAAACACTTGGTCTTTTTTGCTAACCTAAAAAGGGTTATAAGGCTGTAATTGTATCGTAACAAGTTGCATTCTGCACTTGGAAAATTGTCTAGTATTAGGATCATGTGGCAACAAGGGCATGAGTATTTTGAACTATGAAGTGGCAAGATCGTGTAGTGTTGGGGATCATTTGAGGAAATTTCAACTCAAAATGGTCCTCCTTAAATGAATTAATAAAATAATAGTTAAAATAATAAAATAATATTTTTTAATTTTGGAAGAAGAAAAGAAAAAAACTACTTTTTTGTTTGTATTTTTGACATATCTCCCTATGTTTTTACCCAAATTTCGATCGGAAGAGCTCGTTGGATGCGTAATTTAATTCCGCATCCAACGAGCTCTCTCAATCGAAATTTGAGTAAAAACACAGGGAGATATGTCAAAAATACAAACAAAAAAAGTATTTTTTTTATGATACCTATCCCCAAATTTATATTTAAAAAGTGTTTAAGACCTATACGGTATTTCAAATTTAAATCAATTTCATTGGCTAACACATGATGACATGGAATTTGAATAAAAGTTAAAAGGCCCATTTTGAGTTGAAATTTCCTCTAATGCATGTGGCAATAAGGGCATGCAAGGTTTGGGATCATGGGTAATAAGAGCTTATTGTAACGTTTAAAATTTGTAACATGAGGTGTTTGTATTGAGGGGGCTTAACTAGCAAAATTGAGAGCTTTTACATGATAAGATACAAAGGTTATGGTAATGAATTATTGGGGTTTTTTGGTTTTCCAAAGGGGTAGAGGAAACTAAGGTTAATTATAAAGAGGCAATTTGTCACGTCCCCTCCCCTCATCCCGAGGATGGAGAGGACTCGAATGGGAAATCTAGCCCATGAACCAACAAATGCATTGAAGAAAATTACATGTATATATGCATTATGCATGAAGTATAGAACTGAAGCAAATAATTCATTCAAGCATTCCTCATGTTCATAATAATTCATAAAACAAATACATTGCAGAGGTTAAGCACAAGAAAATACTTATCTTGACAAGAAGCTTCCCCGCAACTAGTTATGTAGCTGCAACGTTCCACCCAACCATAGGTCCTCAATCTCTCAGCACCACTTCCACCCCCGATCTAGGCATGATTTCCACAAGGAACAAGGGAACAGAGACTTACACATAGCAAGACCAACCACCCACAGTCAAGCCAATAAACACACCCAAACACAATCAACCCACTAAGAGATGGGTTCCTTGGGCTTACTTAGCCAAGCCAACACAAGGATGCACTTCACAATGAAATACAAGTTTTGGGTATGGATAGGAACATCCTCGAACTAAAAATAAAAAATGGCAAATGGGGAAAAACGACCCAAGTGATCAAATCATTTCAGGAAACGTTTAATGACTTCACAAAGGGCAAAAACTACCTCTATTTACACCCAAATAGTGGACCTACCTTCCTAGTCACTAAGCTTTACAAAAAAAATGAGTTTCTCGACGTGGAGAAAATGAGGAACAACATAAAAACGCAAGGAAATGTACAACAAGCTCCAGCTGCGTGAGGGAGACAAAAATGACCTCTTAAAACCCCGAGACTGCAAATTTGAATTCAGAAAACACCTATGGCCGTTACGAGAGAAAATACGACCCCAACAAACACCCAAAAATGTGGATCCCTGCTGCACATGCATTCATCAACACAACAACGACTACCCATCCATGGAGAAAAATGGAAAAATTGCAGAAAACACGAAGGAGGGAGCTCTCCAAGCTTCAGTCATGTGAGTAAAATGAACAACGTCCCTGCCTCATGGGTTGGGAAGCCATTTTGTGGGTGTTTACTTACCCCATAAGCCAAACACGTTTTCCAAAAATGGGTGGTCTTCCCAATTCGAATTTGACCTCCATACCTTTCCCATCCCAAGGAAATAACTTCCTAAACCCATTTCTGGCAGAAATAAATGATTGACACAAAAAAAATGGGTAGTTGACAGCTTTATGGGCTTACCCTTTGACATTTGGCTTTTCCTCGTTGGCTTAAGGGTTTGGATACCCCCCCCCTCTCCCTATTCCTTGTGAAATCATGCCCCCATCTCTTTAACGTTTGCAATCCCACAGCTAGCTGTGGTTTTATATTAATTTGTGCATTTGCATGATATATCAAAATATATATACTGTGCTTGACTTAGCACTATAACCCTAGGTATCATCCTCATCAACTATACACAAAAAATCAATCAATGGCAGGGCCTTGGCCTTGAGCTCCTTGACATGATTTGAATACAATATTTACACCATGTACAATTAAATACCAAGGGGTCAAGACCGGGGTATTACACAATTGGAGGTTAAATAGAAGTTCAAACAAGGGGACAAAGAGAATTGGAGACAACAAGTCTCTTGGCCTTCATAGGAAATGGTGAGAAAGAGAGCCATGGCTAAAGATTCTAGATCTTTGCACTAAGAGTAGAGAGGTGCTTTATAGTCCAATATGGGGAGGGATCCTGCTTGAGGGACTTGAGCTATTGGGTAAAGCAGAGTGACACTTGACCATTTTGAGCTGTAGTTGGAGGGTCCAAGCCTAATTAATTCTTGTCTCATGTTCATCTAAATTTTTTTCTTCTTCCGTCCAGGCCTAAAGCTCAATTGTTTCCTTCATCATGAGTTTTATTTTGAGCCATAAGTGCTCTTGAGAAGAGGCTTGATTGTTGAATATTTGGTTATTCCTTTCCTTCCAGATTACGTTTAATTTCCATCATGATTACGTACCTTTGGTTGATATCCCAGATCAACCCAAATCCTTCCTAGGGCATTTAAAGGCTTTTCCTATAAGTAGTTGTGTGGTTCATTAAAACCCTTTCTCTTGGACCATGTGGTCCGCATGGTAGCAATCGATCATTGGATTCATACTTTCTTTTCTTTCATGTATCCCTTCAGAATCAATGATGACACATGTCCTTTCAATTAGGTGAGTTTGGGGGGCATGTGGTAGAGCCACGATGGAATCAGTTGGCTTGGTGTTGGTATGAGTGATCATGTCCTCGTTAGCAAGTGTTATACAACTATTCATGAAAGCCTGCTTGTGTAGACGAGTGAGTTGATCCATTAGGGGAGTTTTGAGGTAAAAAATGGGCCTAAATTTTTTTTTGTACCATTAAAATTCACTTTATCAGAACCAATAGGATTCAATATGATGATGTCAACCATAAGGATAAAATTTGTAAAAACAAATAGAGGGAAAAATAAAAAAGTACTTTTTCTTATCGTATTTTTGGCATATCTCTTTATAGGTTCACTCAAATTTCGAGTTTGGGGACGTGTTGGATATGGAATTTAATTCTGCATCCAACCCATACATACACTGCATACTTCTGAGGTACCCATCACACCCAAAATATTAAAATACGTTTTATTGAAATTTTCATTTTTGGATGCGGTGGGTACCTTAGAAGTCTGCAGTGTTGGTATGGGTTGGATGTGGAATTAAATTCTGCATCCTTTGAGTTCCCAAACTCGAAATTTGGGTGAATCGATAAGGATATATGCCAAAAATACGATAAGAAAAAATAGTTTTTCTTTTTCCCCTCTAAAATTTAGAACTTTTATTTTAGTATTATAACTCTTATTTTATTATTTCCCTTAGAAGGCCCATTTTAGACCTCAAAACACCCCTAATGATTAATGAGTCTACCCCCCACAGAAGTACCCATGTTAGCCATGTGATAAGCAACTTTATTCCCTTTACGTTTGACATGGTTAGGGATCAACATAGGGGTTTCCCGAATAAGATCCGAATCAGATATGTCATAGTTTGCAAATCCTCTTCTAGCCTCCAGTTATGACTCAGGGTTTTGACATTGGTACCATGGAGTAATTTGGTAACGTAGTTGATTAGAATATGAGAGTCCCCTTCCACCATAATTTTCCTGTGATGGTTGTTGATAGATATTTTGAGTCCCCTAATTAGAGCTTCCAATTCTGCTGCATTGTTGTTTTTGATTCCCATATACAACCCGCATAAATTCTAAGAATTATGCCTTTGTCATTTCTGAAAAGTCCGCCAAATCCTGCTTGGCCAGGTTTATTTTTGGAGGTGCCATTGAAGTTGAGTTTGATGAACCCAGTCTGGGGAGGGATCCAGCTTGAGGAACTTGAGCTGCTGGGAGAACTAGAGTGAGACTTGACTATTTTGAGCTGTAGTTGGAGGGTCAAGGCCTGCAAAATTCTTATCTCCTGTTCATATAAATTGTTTTCTTCTTCTGTCGAGGCCTGAAGCTCAACTATTTCCTTCATCATGAGTTTGATTTTGAGCCATAAGTGCTCTTGAGATGAGGCTTGATTGTTGAAGATTTGTTTATTCCTTTCCTTCTAGATGGAACAAAGTAGGAAAGGAGGGAATAGCTGCCAGAGTCTATTGAGGATTGATCCTTTAAAGGGTTTACTATTCGAATTGAGGATGGTTTCATTTACACTATCTATGTCACATTTGGTGGTTCGAAACTGAGTGGCCCTTCTATCCCAAAGTTCGTTGACGAGGTGGGAGGAGTTGAACAAATGTTTGTTGTATTCTCCATTGAGCCTGCACATGTGATACATGCTTGGTATCATGAACCCTCTCTTCATAAGTTTGTCCCACGTAAGAGTTTTTTTTTATCAACAACCAGAGGAAAGAGGATATTTTTTCCAAAGGTTGGCGCCCCATATTATTTTCCAAATAGGATCTTGCTATAGTTCATGATGCCATGCAATTATAGAGTAACATTCCTTAAGTGTGTAGCTACATTTGGGAAGATATCCCCAGCTAAGTCTATCCTTACTTTCTTGTTTTTTGATTTTCTTATTTTAAAGCTCCTCATATATCGCGGTAGCAGTTTCGTGCTGAGGTTGAGTAGGCATTTGCTAGGGGAAAGCCATTGCCTCCAGTCCGATCCATTTTCACTATCATTCTAGAAGTGATTTACTTTGAAGAAATATCTTTTTGTTATCTACTCTTGCAGAGGAAGGTTGGATAGAAATTCTTTCATCTTGGGAGCTTATTTCCAAGACTCATCCAAAAGAGGGTTGTTATGCCATTTTTTATTTCCCAGAAGCTGCGATTTAGGATGAGATTCCCATTTCTCCAGGCCAGGTTCTAGGAAATTAAGTCGCTTATTTGATCATTGTATCTAATAAGCTCTTGTTGATTCACATAGGGGAAATATTTGGATTTCCAGAATAGGCCCCAAGGTTCTTGATTATGAGTGAGCTAGTTCCATTAGAGCTTGGAGCATAGGGATTGACTTGTAAGATCTAGGTCCCTCAAACCAAGACCCCCTTTGAGTTTAGGCTTACAAACCTCCTCCCATTTGATGAGAGCCCATTTATTTTTGTTGTTGTTGCTTCCCCATAATGATTTGCTTTATATATTCTTAATGCGCTTGAGGATGGTTTTTGGGGTAGCCAAGATTGTAGAAAGGTAGAGCGACGCGGCATGTGGGAATTTTTTGACAAGGATTAATATTTCGTCCAGATTGAGCAACTTGAAATACCAACTTGAGAGGCGTTTAGTTAGGTTTTATAAAAGGTCTTCCTAGTTGGCTCGACGAAGTGGTTTCTCCATGAGGAGATATCTGAGGTTTTTGGTGGGTAAGTTGTAGCTAGAGAGGCCTACAAAGTTAGAAATGCGTCTTTGTATCGAGGGGGATGTATTGAAGAAAACAAGTTGGGAATTTTCCAGATTGACACATGCTCCTAAAGCATCTTTGAATTTTTTTAAGATTGTTTTGATGGTTTTGGATTCCTTGATAGAAGATTAACCCATAAGAAATGTATCTTCAACAAATTGTTGGTGGGTACAAGTAGGGGCCCCTATGTGAAGGTTAATACCTTTTAAGTTTCCCTTTAAGAAGTTAGCATGAATGGTTCTTCCCAATCCTTCTTCCATGAGAATATAGAGGAAGGTAGAAATTGGATATCCTTAATGAATACCCCTTGAAGGTGTAAAAGGAGTAGCAGGAGATCCATTAACAAGGATGGAAAAGAGGGCTGAAGATATTAGTACAATTAGACACTCGATCCAATCCTGATTGAATCATAAATATTAAAGGATCCTAACGATGTAGGACCAGTTCAACTTGTCAAATGATTTTGACATGTCCATTTTTATTAGCATTCCTAGATTTTTGGTGAGCTTAAGGGAGTGAACAACTTCATGAGCCAAGATGATACCATCCAAAATATGTATTCCTTCAACATAGCCAATTTGTTCTTTGGAGATCAACAAAGGGAGAAGAGGCTTGATTCTAGAGGCAATGACTTTGGTTATGATTTTATTAATTACATTACATAAAGCTATGGGGAAAAACTTATCAGGGTATAAGGACAATGACCTTTTGGGATAAGAGTAAGGAAGGTTGCATTGAAGGCAAAGATGATACTCTTGGTTTGTATTGAGTTCTCCATGATGGCATGTGTAACACCCCGGTTTTGACCCCGTTTACATTAAAAATGTATATGATGTATATATTGTAATTAATCATGGTGTGGAGCTAAAGGAAAAATCTCCACCATCAATTTAATGTTTTATGTTTTGGCAATTAAAATCGTTGCCGATGGTATTTCATGCTAGCCGACACATTATAATTTTCACATCATGTAAATATGCAATTTAATTAAAAACCCACAACCATCTATGTTAATGCAACAAATAATGAGATGGGAGCATGCTTTCCAAAGGATAAGGGGGGGAATATTTAACCTTTGGGGGCCAATGGGGAAAAGCCAAATGTCAATGGGAGAACCCATCAAACAATCAACTACCTTTCTTGTCTCATTCACCCAATCATTTAATTCTGCCTGAAATTGGTTGAAGTAGTTATTGCATGGGGATGGGAAGAGTCTGTATAGGAGATTCGAATTTGGGGAAAACCCATTTTTTGGGGAAAAACGTTTTGACTTTTGGGTCAAGTTAACACCCAAAATGCATGCCCATTTGTCCATACACCGACGTCCTCCATTTAATCACGCAGGGAAAGCTTGGGAGCTGATTTATCTTCTTTGTTTTTGCCTGCAGTGTGTTCTTCATTCATGATTTTGGAGCTCCTGGGAACTTCACTAACGTTTTTGGAGTTGATGTGCATTCCCCATCCATGTTTTTACAGTTTCCTTCATTTTCCCCATGAATGGGAAGTCATATTTGCAAAGATTAGTGCTTGGGCTCTTGGCTTGACATTTTTGTTGCTGTTTCCCAGGATAGGAATCCGTTTTTTCAATGCCCAACGAATTGGAGAAGAGGCCATGATTTTTGGGTGTTTGTGGAGGTCGTTTTTTCCCACGTGAAGGAAATGAACATGCGGTGAAATTGATTTTGGCTCCTGGGGCTATTTTAACCACTTACCATTTCTGATTTTAGCTTCCGGGACGTTTTTGTCCATGCCCAACACTGTAACCGTTGTGTATTGAATTCGTTTTTGGCCATGTCAGGGCCAAAGCATCCCTAGGATATGAATTGCTATTAGGGGGTTGTTTTCACCCACCTTGGCAATTCATTTTGTTTCCAAACTATTTTCCTCAACCCAAAAATTGTGTATATTGTTGTGTATGCATTTCTGCTTTGGTCTGTATTGAATTGGGAGTGGAAATGGGGCTTGATCAGCTTGAAAAACCTAATGTGTGAAGGAACCTCATAGACAGATCTAGGGGGATGGTTTTCTTCTTTGCACAGCCTGAATAGCATTGGAAGGGAAGGCATAGCCCAAGGGTTTGTGTAGCAGAGAAGGGGATGTTTCCTTGTGTTGGGTGGGTAAATGTTTAGAAGCTAGGCTATATTTGGTGCAGGTATCCATAGCTCTATTGAGGAGCTCACTAGCTTAGCAATCAGCCTATCCATCTCATTTGCAGCCTGATAAACCCAATTGTGTTGGCTTGGTTGAATTTTGTGGTATCCTTGGCTATGAGTGAGTCTGCTAGTGTTTCTTAATCCTTGTGGGAATCATGCCTAGATCGGGGGTGGCAGTGTTGCTGAGAGATTAAGGAGCACACTGGCCTATGGTTGGGTGGAACGTTGCAATGACATAGCTGGTTGCAGGACGAGCTTCTTCATAAGATAAGTATCTCTGTGTAAATATTTGCGTTGTTTTTGTTTAATGAATTACAATGAAAATGGTGAACATGTGTATGATTCCACTGTATGTTAAATATTTATGCATTTGTGCATGTATGAGTTCAATGCATTTCATTTTATCATGTGTATGTTCATGGGATTTAAATTTCCCAGATTAGATAGCAACAAACATCGCATCCTCTCCATCTGGTAGAGGTGCAGGGATGTGACAGCATGCACTTCTTCTTTAATGATATCCTAGAAATTATGGAAGAATTCTGTAGTGAATCCATTAGGTCTAGGTGATTTTCCTTCCCGAAGAGATTTAGTTGTTATCTCCACCTCTTGCATGGTGACGGGTCTCATTAATCCTTCATTGTGCTCTTCAGTAAGGAGGCAGGGAATGTTTCTGACAATGTCACTGATGGCATTCTTTTTGTCTCGTTGAGACTCTGTATGTGCATGACAATATTGTTATGTTGCATGTGCTAAAGCATAGATTTATAAAAAAAGTGGTATTTATTTTTCCTTCCCCTAACCACTTTACTCTATATTTTTGCTTCCATAATATCTCCTCCTATTTGAGACATTCTTCCAGTTGAGTAGATATAATTTCCTCTTTTATGTTTAGTTTCCCATTGCGTCTGTAGTAGATTATTTCATGTTGAAGATCAGCCATTTTCTCCTCAATTTTCTTTTTCTCCTCATGAATGTTGTTGAAGGTGGTTGTGTTCTATACTTTTAGCCTTTGCTCAAGGAATTTTAGTTTTTGTTGAAATTTGTACATAAGTGAACATGTTGGGATTTCAGCTTCATTCCACTAGTGTTTTATGTTTTGTTGAAAGTATGGATGATCTAGACATAACTTTTCAAATTGAAAGGGTCTGTTGTGTTCCCTCCCATTTAAATTCCA
Source organism: Pseudotsuga menziesii (assembly GCA_001517045.1). Classification (NCBI taxonomy): domain Eukaryota; kingdom Viridiplantae; phylum Streptophyta; class Pinopsida; order Pinales; family Pinaceae; genus Pseudotsuga; species Pseudotsuga menziesii. The sequence goes on from LPNX010177232.1 coordinate 130,790, forward strand.
TTGAATACTGATGGGCTAATGGTGTTCTCCACTTGCGGTTAGGATAGTTGCAGTCCAATCCTCTCCTCTCATAAAGATATTGCTCGATATTGGAAATTGGTCCAACCTGGAGGTGATTTGGTGATGGCGTCCTCTTTTGTTGTTCTAGGTATGGGTTCCATCAGATGTTTCTGGTTAAGAAGATGATTATTATTGATGAAGTCCCTAAAATATTTACCGTCTCTAACTAGTCTTCTTAACCCCCCTTTTTTTCCAGGATATTAGTTATCATGTTAAAATCCCCACCCTGGATCCAGTCATCCTCTTGGTTTAAGTTTATGAACCATTGAAGATGGTTGATGAGGGATATTTTCTGATCCAAAGTTTGTGGACCATAGAAATTAGAGATACAACCTTTTTTGGTTTGTCCCTATTAAATGAAAAATGGAGAGAGAGTTCTTTGGTTGGCCACGAAGTTGTCCAAAATTATTTCCATAGGAGTAGAGCAGGGAAAGTCCTCCTGAGGCTCCCTATGCATCTACGACCAATGATTCTAGAGTTATGCCATATTTTTGTGCTATTTTTCAATATTTTGGGATTTACATTTAGTTTCCTGGATCATTAGGACAGTTGGAATTTCCATTGCTACTTTATTTTTAAGAAGACGTTGTTTGGAGGGACCATTTATCCCTCTTAAGTTCCAGGAGATGATCTTCATTGATGAATGGGAGGTAAGGCAGAAAAGAACTTTGTTAGCTGATTATACTGGCTTGAGTCAAGCATAAGAGAGTCTACCTCAAGTAGTCTTTTCCTATTGGATCTTCTTCCTTTTTTATTGTCTACCTAATGATGTCTTTTCATATCCTTTCTTCCATTCCATTTAATACCGAAACTATGGTCTTTCCCATTGGTATTAAATATTTTCCCTGAAGTTATTCTGGATTTAATCAGTGATTTTTTGAAAAGTTTGAGTTGGGGTTCAAGAATGGGGATGTTCTGCTTGGAGGCCTCTTCTATTCCTTGAAGATCCAGATCTATCAATTCATAGTCGCCCATATCTTCACAGGAGTCTGTCAGGTCTACGTCCATTTAGATGGGCACAAAAGAGGAAGGTTGAGTCGAATCAAGACTAAGAACATAAGTGGTTTCTTTGGTTTCAGGGAAACTAGAGAAATAGTCATAATGATTGTGTGTGGGAATCGCCTTGGTGACAGAAGGAGAAGAGTTTTTTTTTGTTGTTTCTTTTTTTATGTTGATCAGTTTTGAGAATCCCTTTGAATATTTATCAGCAGTAGAAGTTAAATGGGAGGCCTTCTTATTTAAGGGTAAATCATGGAAGAGATGGTTGTGTTCATGGCATTTCCTACAACATAAGGGTATGTGTTCATAGTCCAGAGTTTGGGTCTGTTCTAAGTCTTGGAAATCAAGGAAAATGGCTTCTAGAAGGAGTTGCGAGATATTCATGTAGAAAAAATATGGGAGATCAAAGTATAACAGTTTTCAAGGGTGGCTTCATATACTTTGAAAAAAGAGGCTAAGAGTGTTTCCAATACCTTCCAAAATTTCCAGGTCCTAGTATTCCTGCTACAGAGAGAAGAGTTTGATAGAGGCTGGTTCTTCTTTAAAGTCCTCCTTTTTTGGATTGAATTTTTCTTTCCACAACCACATATATAACCCCATTGCATTAAAGAAGTAAGGCCCTCCCTCAAAGGATGCAATGTAGTCATCTCTGTGAGTGAATATGCCCGTGAAAAATCCTTTGGAACCTAGGTTTAGGTCACAATGACCTCTTGGATTCCACTTGTGCGCTATCCAGCTGATCAACATTTTTTCTAATGGCTAATGACCCATGAACTTACATATGATTGCATGATCATGCATGAATTGAATGTATTCAGAAATTCTATTGGAGGTGATTTCATACCTTGGAACAGTTGTTGACTTGGGAATGCACGTACTAGAGCCTTTTTGTTCTATTTTATTTTGTGGTCCTTGCTTCAAATATTTTGAGGTGATGTTTTTTTGTGTTATTTTCAATGTTGACAGATGTGCCTAAGGGTTCCTCTCCTTCCATTGGATTGAAAGAGGGTTTATTAATATTAACCAAGTCTGGGTTTTTGTCAGATGTCTGCGGGAATTTTGGATGCCCCTCGATAGGGACATTTTGGTTGGACCAGAATCTCTAGGTTGATCAAACTAAGGCACACATCGGTGATTGTTTTAGAGGAGAGGCATGTAGCATAACATGGTCAGAAAATACCACACTAATTCTGAAGCTCCAAGCTCACCCACTCTAATCCTCCTTAATTTTTTACCAAATGATATCTTCACACACTAGCCTCATTAAAGGTCATAACCTAGAGCACAAAGAAATTAGTTGCTACTTTAGAGGAAGATGGATATAGTAGAATGAACATAACGATGTTCCAAAGACCAAGACTATTATTTTTTCTAATAATCTAATTAGCTTTATTAGGATCTTTATCTGAAAGAATAAAAAGTACAACAAGATACACAATATATAACAGATACATAAGACACAAATATTTTCACTAGGGAAACCATAAAGGAGAAAATTCCACAAAATTCCTCATAATAGTTTCGTCACAAAGATTGTATCACAAGGTGATCAAACCCAATAAGAAGAAGTATTATGCAGCTAGCTATCTCTTCTCCTTGACTCTCTCTCTCTCCTCATACAAACTTGAGTGAGTGAGTGTGTGTATAAATGAGGGAGGATGCCTCCCTATTTATACCTTTTAAGTGTCTAACCTAATAAATGAGTAGGGTCGACCTCTTACCCTAACAGGGACGAATTCTCCTAGAGAGACTCCAAAAAATACATTACAGGATGTTACACTAGGGACTATTGCCCCGACTTACAATGGAGGTTGTAACTCAAGTTCCATACATAGTAATGACATCCCGAAAGGAGGAACATACATCTTTGATGGGGGTACAACAACATAGAATAATAATATACATCAAAATATCTTTCAAAGTTACAAATACAACAACACTCCCTCTTAACTAGGAAGGTATTCTCTCTCTTCATAGTCATCAACACACCTGGTTTAGTCATCATCACTGAGTCATCGTCATAGTTGTTACCATAGTCATCTTCTAGTCAATCATCGAATGGTACTATCTGCCATCAGAAGTTTCTAGAGAGGCAACCCTTTTTCATGTTGGGTGTAGGCGTAGTCCTCATACATGTCTTCAACATATCCACGAGCAAGCCATCACGTAGGTACAGTACCATTCTCTACATTTCCACTGCAATAACCTGTGTCTCCTACCATCATCTCATCGTATCCAAATCATCTCTTTTTCCTTTGGAAAACAAAACAAAAAACACATAGATTACAAACTAGATTCAAACCACTTATGTTCTACCAACATAGGAACATGTCAGGATCTAACCTACATCTACCACTTCACAAGAATCTCTTAGGAGCACACCAAGTGAATTACGTCTCTCTATGGTCAACCTATGTTCTACCAATATAGGAGAACTACCTTGGTGCACAACAAGTCCCTTGTGACCTCAACTTATCCAACATGGGAACACACACATACAAGGGATGATTATGACCGAACAACTTGTGTACCACGCTAGGATCTTTTTCGTTCAGGTTAACCTCAAGGACTTATTACATCCTAACAACCTATGTCCTTGATATTTTATGTTCAGAAAACATTCCAGGATTAATTACGTTTGAGCAATCTACATGCCACGTTGGGACCCCTTTTACACTCTGAACAACCTATAAGACTTATTACATCTGAACAACCTGCTTACTATGCCAAGACTCTCTATTTACACTTAGATAACAAGCATCGGGACTGATTACGTCCAAGTATAACATGCGAGCTTCAAAAAGACTAATTACATATGAGGAAAAACCTACAGTATTGATTACATCTGAGAAACCTACATACTATGCCAGGACTCTTTATTTATGCTCAGATAATATATCTCATTTCCCATGTGAGATCTCATGCATCTGCGTCTTTTGGTCTATTGTCATCTTCTAGCATAAAAACACATCAAGATTGATTACGTCCAAGGATAACCTACGAGCTTCGCGAGGACTGATTGGATATGAGGAAAACCTACATGACTGATTACATTCTCAAGACAACCTGTATCTTTGACTATGCTAGAACTCATCACTCCCTCTTTCAAGGGTTCGCGTTTTGGATCACGCCAAATATTTCTTTGAGGTGCTCAAAATTCACTCTAGCTAGAGGATTGGTCAACACATCGGCTATTTGCTCATATGTTTCCACATATTGGAGCTTTACTGCTCCTCTCTGCACCATATCCTTTATATAGTGGAACTTGATCTCTATGTGCTTCGACTTGTCATGGAACACTGGGTTCTATGATAGCTTCACGCAACTCTAATTATCGCAGAAGATACAAGTCGCTTCTAACTACAGATCAAACAAATCAGATAGTACCTTCCATAGTGATATTGCCTCACAACTAGCCAAGCAAGAGACAACATATTATGCCTCATCTATACTCAGTTCCACACAAAATTGCTTCCTTCTAAAACAAGAGATCATGCCAGATCCCAAACTGAAGAAACAACCCAAGGCGCTCTTCCTATCAATGGCCCTACCTTCCCAATCCAAATCAACATAACCATGCAGGTTAATATTTTGATTCACATCATACTTGAGCCCATAATCCACTGTACCCTTTAGTTACCTCAATACATGTTTTGCAGCAACCAGGTGAACTTGTTTTGGATCCATCAGGAATTGGCCCAAGGTGTTCACAACAAAACATATGTCTGGTCTTATATTCGCCAGGTACATCAATGAGCCAATCATCTGATGATACATTGTGGAATCAACCAAATTTGATTAAGCATCACATAGAAGCTTCAATTTCAATGCCATAGGTGTGGTTATCACCTTGCAGTCCAACATTCTGAATCTCTTCAGAATCTACACTACATACTTTCCTTGACCAACGAAAATCCCATCTACACTCTGCCAGACCTTCATGCCTAAGAAGTAGTGCATCATACCTAGGTATTTTATCTTGAACTCAGTATCAAGTCTCCTCTTTGCATCTTCAATGAGTTTTTCCTCTCCCATTAGGAACAGGTCATTGACATACAATAGGAGCATCACTAGTCTCCCGCCTTCGACCTTGAAGTAAAGGTTGGAATCCTCTTTACTCTGATTAAAGCCTAGGATTATAAAAAATCTTTCCATCTTGCTGTACCATGTCCTTGGTGCCTGTTCCAATCCATACAGGTCCTTCTTTAATTTGCTTATGAGTCTACTTGTCATGTGTATCGAATACTAGTGGTTGTTATATGTATACTTCCTCCTTGGATACACCATTCAAGAATGTTTTCTTGAAATCCATTTGGTGTATCTTCCATTTCATAACTACAACCAATGCAAGTATAGATCTAATGGAAGTTTACCTCGCTACTAATGCAAATTTATCCTCGTAGTCTATGCTTTCTTTCTATGAGAAGCCTTGTGCTATGAATATTTCCTTGTATTTCTCAATGGTGCCATCTATAGCATGCTTGATTTTGTAGATCCACTTCGAATTCATGACAAACTTCCTTTCCAGTCTCAAAACTATCTCCCAGACATCATTCTTCATAATCGAATGATACTCCTCGATCATAGAATCCTTCCATTCTTTATTTTTTGTAGCCTCTTCATAGGTGGAAGGTTCTTTGTCAATGATGTCACACAACAAGGCCACATAGCTATTGTAAGGCTTTGTTCTTTTCCTTTATCTATGCATCCCTTCTGGAGCACCATACCTTTCTACTTCTTGTATGAGCTCCCATTCCCATGCTGGTTTCCTCTTGTGGGAGTCCTTCTTGTGAAGTGTATCTACAGGGTCTTGTGGTTATGCCATGTCATGATCTTCATGGTTTTATGGAATTGATTCTACAATTTTATTAACTCATATTCTTGTTTCTTCAGGTTCCTCGACCTCTTCAATAGGTATCCTCTTGGATCTAGAGTATTCCGAGTCCTCATCAAAGGTTACATCTCTACTAATGTTGATCTTCTTAAATATTGGGAAGTATATTCAGTAGGAATTTGATGTATCACTATATACTATGAATATACCCTTCCTCCGAGAATGATCGAACTTGATCCTATTCTCCTTTTGGATATGTATGTACACTAGGAAACCAAATATTATGAGATGGATGACTTCTTTTTTCTCTCCTGGGAAATCCTCTTCAAGAGTCTTGTTGTCAAGTACTCATTGAGGAGTATGGTTCTGTACATACACAACTATCCTTGCTGCTCCTTCCCAAAGGTGCATAGGAAGATCATGGTCATGTAGCATTTCTTTTGTTGCTTCTATTATGGTATGGTTATTTCATTCTGCAACACCATTATGTTGAGGATTGTATGGAGTGCTTAACTCCCTCTTAGTACCAGACTCTTTGTATATTTCCTTGAATTCTTCTGAGGTGAAATCTCCACCATTATCGGACTGCTGAGTCTTGATCTTCCTTTCAATGTGGTTCTTGACCAAGGCTTTGTATTCCTTGAACTTACTGAATACTTCAATTTTTCATTTCAAGAAATATATCCAAGTATTACATGAGAAATCATCTATAAAGGAAACATAGTGCACATACCCTCTTAGTGAGATGGAAGACATGGGCCTACATACATTTGAGTGTACTATATCTAGTATTCCTTTAGCTTTACTTTCACTGTCAGGAAATGTATTCTTTGCATTCTTTCCTTGTGCACATCCTTTGCAAATGCCTTATGCTTTTCCTAGATTTCTGTAATTCCTGAGATTGCTTTTCTCATAATTGGTATTGCTTTGCACATGTGCAAGCCTTCGGTGCCATAGTTCGCTTGGTTCTATTGAATCACGAACCAATGCTTGTTTAGGTTTTCCCTTTATTTTGTACAAGCCTATATCTTGTTCTCCAATCACTATTGCATCATCTATTGTCTTTACTTTAGGCCACATTATAACTTGGCCATCAACAAATGAAACTCTCATTCCCTTTGCATCTAGTGCAGAGACGGAGTTAAGTTTCTTCTTCAATATTGGAACATATAACACATCCTTCATTTTTAAATATTTTATAGAGTCTAGCTTGTATGAATATTCTCCATTTAATTTTATGGGGTATTTATAATCATCCCCAAGTTTCACCTTGTGAGGTGACTCATGCTACAACATATTAACGAATGATTCTTTGTATCCCGTCATGTTTTTAGATGCCCCACTATCCATAGGCCAATCATTGCTTCCATGTGAGATATTTCTCGTGAGTGCTGAGATCAACACATACTCTTAATCTGAATCATCCTTCTCTCTTCTTTCTATTGGGATAGTCTCTTGCAAAGTATCCATGTTCATCACAAGTGTAGCATCAAATGCTAGAAGAATCCTTTCTGAACTTCTTTTGTTTCTTGTTCTTCTTCTTGTTGTAATGGTGGTTCTCCTTCTTCTTGTATTTATTCCCAGTGTGAGAAGTGAGAGATTGATCTTCACTTTCTCCCATCTTCTCTTCTCTTGTTACGAGTCGAGCTTCTTCCTGTGTGCATTCTTCTCAGGGTCGGCTGAAAGAGATCAACTTCCTTCTTGCATAGGTTCCTTGAATGAATGAGTCCCATGATCTTGGGATTCCATTCAAGGTAGTCATCACAATATCTCCTTCTTGTACATATTCTTCAACTATTTCGTGTTGTTCCTTGATTTGAGAAACCCTTGCGAAGTAGGACTATATAGCCTCTGAGCTCCGTATCTTCACATTCTTTAGTTGGTTCCTCAATGTCATCTTCTAGTTGATGTTGTTTCCTTTGAACATCTTTTTCAAAGCATAAAATACTTCCTTTGATGTATTAAAGGATGACACATGGGGATGAGGTGATATTTAATAGAATATACAGTGATTCTCTTGGATTTAACCAAGTTCTTCTTATGAGTAGTCTTAGCCTCATCACCCTCTGGCTCTGGAACTTCTCCATTGATGTACTGATCCAAATCATTCTCTTAAAGGATCATGGAGATTATGTACTTCCATTCTCAGAAGTTATCAACTCCTCCAAGCTTTCCCTCAAGCTGAGTATGGTGAGTCATTTTTTCAAATGAGAAACTCAATTGGAAATAGCAAAGATTAAGATCTTACTGATTTCAGGTGTCCGACTTGGTTCCAGAGCTAGATAACCTAGTATTTGTTAGAGAAACCCTAATTTTCCAAAATTAGAGTTTGATAATTCTATTGGACATGAAGATGTGCCTCCTTGAGGTTTGTTTCTCAGCAAGGTCCTTTTCGGAAGACTGAGGTGGGAAGCCTCCAAAAATTGATGCCCTAGTTTCTCCTAACACCGGTGTCAGGGTAAAAAGTGAAACTTCTTCAAATATGATTCTAGGGTGAGTTAACATAGCCCTGTTTTCTTGATGATCTGTGGAGAGAATACCTTGAAATAAGAAGCCCTAGTTTCCATTGCTGCACATTGCCTTCTTTTAGAGAGGCTCTGATACCATATTAGTTTTTCTAATCTAATTAGCTTACTTAGTATCTTCATATGAAAGAATAACAAGTAAAGCAAGATACACAAGATAGAGAAGATACACAAGAAATACAGATTTTCATTTAGGAAACCATAAAGGAGAAAACCTCACAAAATTCGTCAGAATAATTCCGTCACAAAGACCATATCAGAAGATGAACAAACCCAATAAGAAGAAGTATTCTACAACTATTTATCTCTCCTCCTTGGCTCTCTCTCTCTCTCCTCCTGTGAAATTGAGTGAGTGAGTGTGTGTATAAATGAGGGAGGGTGCCTCCCTATTTATACCTTTTAAGTGACTAACCTAATACATGATTGGGGTCGACCTCTTACCCTCATAGGGACGACTTATTCTAGAGAGACTCCAAAAATACATTACATGATGTTACACTAGGCACTATTGCCTCGACTTACAATGGAGGTTGTACCTCAAGGTCCATACACAGTAATGAAATCCCAAAAGGAGGCACACACATCTATGATGGGTGTACAACAACATACAACAATAATAAAAATCAGAATATCTTCTGAAGTTACAAATACATCAACGAAGATGATAAAATACAAGACACAATCTTGGTCTAGGTGGGATACGAATTGTTCTAGAGCATTAGTATATTACCTCTAAGAATGTAAAAGGATAGTAAGAACAGTTAAAAATAGCGTGGTACCTTTCAAGTAATTCCTCTAATAATGAAGCACTCACAAAGGGCATTGTTTGTTGGTTTCCAAGATAAAAATTCTTTGTGTTATTACTATGTTTATGATTGATTTATGCATTTAGTTGTACAATCTACAAGACTTGTATACTTAGTATTATACAATTTACCTTTAATGAAAAAATGATGTAGCAAACAAAGATAAATAAATTAGATTTTTTGTTAATTAAGGTCTGGGTTGGTGAGCCAACTAGATCATGGGATTAATGACTATAGATAAACATAAGGGTCACATCAACATATAAAACTATTATGTGCATGTTAATAATGCATGCACATTCGAAAACATGCACACAATAATAATCCATACAAACACAAACACAAACACATAAACATGTATGTGTTAATACCATAAATAATAGTTATTCTGTGTACTAAAAAGAGAGAAGTGAATCTCTCATTTCCATAAATTTCACCCTTTGTTAAACTGTGGACATGTTTTCAACCATTGAGGTTTTCCTTTGACCCTAGAGTTCACCATGACAATGACAAGGAATTTCTCATTGCTATATATACTTCGAAAATTATATAATTTTAGAAAGGAAATACAATTTTTTTTATAAATGTTAAAATGCAAAGTTTAACTTTATTTGAGATGAACCTAAACCCACTACCACTAGTTGAAAAAAATTTCAATCCTAATATAAATGCAAACATTGAGATATTATATTAGCATTGATTCACTTAGAAACCTAATTTGTGATTTTAGGAGGACCAAAGAGCAACCACACATTTCCTTAACTACATCCTTTGAGAGAATTGTTTCTTCCATTACCCATTCCCAAGGGAAGTTAATCAATGTTATTAAATATAGGGCTTGTAACTATAAATTTTATCATGTTAGTATTATAAAGGACTCTATAATAGACTTACCTACTAAAAAATGATACCTTGCAACAATTTATTGACCCTATTACTAGCCAACACCCTCCTAAGGCCAAGAAATGTATTTACATGGACTAGTGTATTTTTTTGCAATGTATTGACATTTGGATGGATAAGTTGTTTATGCTTAAGAATCCTCCTTTCAATAACAAGGAGGTACCATCATACCTTTTACAAAAATTAGGGGTTTCGTTTCTTTTAGGTCTCTTTGTACACTATTTTGACATTAGAAGTTGGTGAGCTGATGGTGGCTTTGCAAAGTGTTATGAACCAAGGGGGGAATATATAGGGTTAAATGTATATTATATGACCCTAAGAGGGTCACATATAGGGTTAAATATAGATGTAATTAAGTAAATGTATATGCATTAGTGGTTGGACTAATGAAGGAACACATGTGGAATGAGTGAATTGGTATATGTAGAGGTGATATGACCTATGTTGAGAAAACATGTGAATTAGATGTATGAATGTCTTGGGATATTTGTAGGAGGTTCCTCATATTATTTAATAATTTATTGTGTAACTTATCTCTTTATCTATCTTGGATTTGTGCTCTACTTTTACATTTCTTTACATGGTGTGTACTTTGTTATATTATAATATCTTAAGGATTTGGTTCATAACATTTGGTATCACAGCCATTTTTCCTATAACTTTTCTTTGGGGTGTATTAGACCAAAAAATATTTAGGAACCTTATAATACATAGTAAATAACCCTTGGTAAACATTTTAGGTGTTGGTTCATAATAAGTTCACAGTTATAGTATATGGAAGTTAAGCTTTTTACTAGTTCAAAAACTAGTCTAAAATAGGTGTTTTGGTAAAACTATTATATATTAACCTTGAGAGATTGAAATTGAGTGACACGTATTAGATGAGAAATAAGACAAACCATATTATTTGTGGTAAAAATTATAGAACCAAAACAAGAAAATCATACACGTGTTAGTCTATTTAAGTTCACTCTTTTTGAAAGGGGCAAAAATAACAAGTTTTGGGAAAGTTACCATAACTATCTATTGGAACATCAAAATTGGGTGAAGCCTATAAAGTTGAAAAAATGACTTACAAAGATATTATAGGACAAAATTCCATATTCGGAAGAGATGAAATTACATAGATATTTCAATATTAGGGTCACCCATTAAGATAGCCTACAAACCAAGGTTTTTAAAGGTATGTTAACTTTAAAATTGCATACATTTTGATTGGAAAGTCCTATTTAGGTGATTCAAAAGACCTTGGAAATATGAAACAAAATATGTTGGAAAAAATGTATTATACATAGCCTATGGAAAAAACATATTGTGGAGATGAAGATATAGATGAAATCTAGTCTATGGAATGGTTGAGGATGATAAAGGTAAGTGGTATGATTATTTTTGGGGCGGATTTTTATTTTAGAGATGAAGATTTTAAGTGTTGGAAGATTTTTGATAAAATAACTTAGATTATATTCCAATTGGGGAGAATTTGAAAACCTCTTCTCAAATAAATGGATGAAGGATACCAAATTGGAGGAGATGCATAAAATTAGACGATCTGAAAAAATAAAAAGAGGAACTCAAGAACAAAGGTGTTGAGTTCTTTAAGATACCATTCTTTAATGAAACAATCACTAAGAAGGTTCATAAATTTAAGAAAGAAAATAATAGCAATAGAAAGTGTGGAAATGATGAGTTAAGTGAAGAATTAAAAAATAAAGTTGAATAAAATTGCATATTAAGAAGCTATAACAAAAATTTATTGGATGAGGTCAAGAGACTGAAAGAAGAAAATAAGTGTTGGCGCAAAAAAATTCAAATACTAGAGTTTTACACATGGTCCAACAAAGTATTGTTGTAATATAGGGACATCAACATTTCATCATTCCCTAAAGAGAAGAGTGTCTCACCCAATGTGTTGCTAGGACTTGTGATGGATAAGGGCTATACTAAGGGAAAGCTAGGGGATAGTTCCTAGGATTCATTCATTCATTTATTTTTTTTCACAATAGAGAGTGAAACTAAATAATCATCCCCTATTTACCATGAATTTTAGATAAAATCAAAGACAAGAAAATGCAAACAAATTATTCACACATGCACATCAACAAGAAATTTTGAGGGGCACCAACACTTATAATTCTCATTAATAAAAATAGAGCAAATTAGATATATACTATTACTAATACATAAGTGTCTCGCAACCTCTTGTTTAATTCCCAAATTGCACCCATTACATTGGATAACTGATCACATCTTATTCTCATATACCTTAGCTTAAAATCCTTGTGAATCTTGACTTCTAGGTGTCAACGATAATTGATAGCCTCTTTCTTTAACCCTTCTTCCCCTTTTATGTTTCTTGGGTGGTTACCTATGACTGTATCAAGTTATTTTCTAGATTCGTGTTGTTTCTATGGGCATTAAATATCCATATTATCTTCTTTTGCGTCCCCTTTTCATAACCTTGTTTGTGTTGACTAGATACCTATCTTTTGCAATCTCAAAAAGAAGGGGCCAACAATCCCCAACCAAAAAATGTTGAATCACCCTTGAGTCAAACTTGCTACTCCACATGTACCTCCTTTTTGGATTCAAATAAAGGGGTCAACTCAAGAACCATCGTAAGTGATATGTTATAGAATTCTTCAAAACAGAAACTTATGATTTCCACTTTCCCAACAAAATATTGGTGCCAACGATAAATCTCAGAGCCTTCTCACTTTCTGGCATGGAGGGTTGTTGTTATTCCTAGGCCTACCACTCGGAATCTAGAAAAGAATATAGCTACTACAATGTGATATAGTTGGATTGGGAGACAAGTCGAAAGTATCAAATGGTCATGTTCATGGAGGGTGTCTAATTGATCATCGGTAGTTTGTATTTCTTCATAGTTGTGTTGTTTCTCACAAGGATTATTCATGTCTTGTGTCTCTGCATTAATATTCTTTATTTTCTCTTGTAACTCATCCATGATCTTGTCTCTTCTCAAGTATACCCATCTAATCCTAAAACATGGAGAAGATGGCCTTCCTTTCCTTGTTGACTTCTTCAAGGAGAGACTTGGTACTATAAATGTTGGTGATGATTATTGGAATTTGATCCATGAGTACTTGTTGTTTTTGTGTTCCATGTCCTTGGAGGATGTCCAATTTATTCTACAAGCTACCAACTTCTGTTTGCGGGAAATTCTAGGAGGATAAAACAAGATGAATGTTATATTTGGGGGCATTGTAGGAAGCGGTAACAAGGAACTTGGGGTGATGTTTTTGAAATTCTGGCCAAATATTATCCAACTACTTAGTAATGTAATCCACAACATTTTCTGATTCCTGTGTTACAGTCTTCTAAACATCTTTTTCTTCCAGAAAGGTTGTAAGCTAAACTCACACCCGCTAGTAGGACACCGATGTAGTGTGTTGATATTGCTCAACTTTGACAATCCTGGTCTCAAATTTAGTAGTGTATGCACACATCATTTGTAAGATTTGATATGTAGACCAATATTGAACATCAATGGTGGAAGAGGTACCCCTAGTTGGAGAATTTCAATTTAGAGGTTGTTCACTAGAGATGGATGGGTCTAATTTATCAAATGTATGGACCTCTTTCTCAACTTGAGATTAGGGAAAAGATAAGTTGGTCCATATGAAAATTTGGAATTAAAGACTCCATACCACTGTGACACCTCCCTATCAAAAAATTATTCAGTGAGATAATATGGGAGAGGCTCAAACATTAAAAATTGTTAGGTAATCTGATGGTGAGGTCACACAAAACTGTTATCCCTTCCTATCCTTAACTATATTTTTCCCACATGGGTGTCGAGTAGGGCTTGGGGAATTCACATAATTGGTGTAGTCACTGCAATCATTTGGTCAAACCATTTTTCAAACACGTGTGCATTGAATGAAGAGTTATATGTGTCATTTCTAAATTTCCATGGCTCAAACCTTAGAGATATAAACCTTTGATTATATGTAGGTGTTGGAAAAAATAAACAAACTGAGAGGGGGGGGGTGAATTTTTGTGTGTGCCTTTTATTACTTTTAAAAACTTGATTACCAACAGCTTTCAAAGTACAAAATTCATTAATAAATTATCAACCTTTACATTTCATAAGCATATCATCATCACATAAGAAGCATACAGAGTACACAATATGTTTACATGGAAACCCACGTACTGGGGGAAAAACCACAAAATATGTTATTTATAATATAGTGATTAAATTCAATGTGTTTACCAGCACCAACTGGAAGGAAGCTCCAACTCCCCTATTTTCTAGCACCAAATATAAGGAGGCTCCAACCCCCTAGTTTATCAACTCTAACTGAAAGGAGGCTACAAAACCCTAAGGTTATAGGATCCAACCTGTAGAGAGGACTCCAATACTCAGTGAGAACCAACTCACAATTCTCAAGCAGGAACTTGAAGGAGACTAAAATATCCTATCCTTTCCCCATCCCATCTCCCTTATATGAATAGAATACACAATCTATATTGATCACTGTATCACTATCTCTGACAACTTGTACTTGTATCTTTGTCCCTGCATGTGTATCACTGTCCTTGTTTATGTATCACGGTCTATTTCATCTTGTATCATTGTATCACTACCTCTATCAACCTATCACAATCACTATCTCTATCACAATTCCACAATAAATGTATCTCTATCTAAATTCCACAATCACTGACTCTGTCACAATGCCACAATCATTGTCACATTGTCTCAATATCTCTCACACTATATCAACATGTACATGCCTCAAGCATATACCTAGAAACAATCATCCATTGATTTAATTTGTATCCTCAACTTTTATATCATATGCATTTCCAAAACATTGAACATTATAAGAGATAATCCATATGCCAAAATATAATCATGGACTATGACAAGATAATTACTATGATCTATGCCAAAATCATCATACAATATGTCCAGATAATCACCATTATATATACAAACAAATTACCAATATATTCCAAGATTATCATAAAATGTGTCGATATAACTACAACCATATATTCCAATATCACCATCAATTATGCCAAGAGATAAAAACAAGAACATGTACAAACTTCAAACCTTTTCAAGACAACAAGATGGACCCTAGTGCATGATATACATGACCATCACAAGAGAGACCCATGTACAAGAACCATACCACATCTATGCCAATATAACCATCATCATATCCCCCATAACATATATAATTACTTCAAATAGGTATACCAATAGAAAGGCTCACATACCAAGATCCAAAATGAGCTCTATACATGAAAGACATGTGTCATCACAAGAGGAACCCACAAGCATGAACCTCACCATTGAAAAGATCACAATATTATGAAACAATATAGAAACCAAAATAATATCTAGATATATTATATCCTTCACAAATGTATTTCCAACGAGCAAATAATTTTGTAATTTTGATACTGTATGAGAAAGTTATGCCATTTTTCATGACTCTCCTCAATACTCAAAGATGCACAGAAATTGATCCTCCAAAAAGTTTCATACTTTTTCTCCAAACTTGATGCAATATAGAAAGAGAGACTTGATTGATGATGAAATGAAATGTTTGGCCTTCTATTTATACACTTCATCATGATCTAGTAGCTTCTTTTAGTGTCTCCTTAAACTCATCCTTAATTATGGATCTTCATATTTTAAGGGGGTCTCAAGGGTTAGTACCCCACCTCAAGGATCCACCATGACACTTCATGCCAACACTTCAATATTTCTATCTATCTTGTCCAAATGGGGACCTAGTGCTTGACGACATCATCATACCTTTTGGATACATCATTATTTCTTGCGGGGATCCTTGCCACTTCAAGTGGTCTAATGGTCCAAAGTACCACAACTTTTGGGGTCATGTGTACCAAGAATTACTACTTTGGGTGTAATTGAAGCTTCACACCAACTTGCTTCAAAAAAAAATTGGGGACTCTTTAGGGTCTTCTGCACCATGGGTTATGTAACCCCAAAATTATGGGAAAGTGGACCAAACACCATTGTTTATGGGGTTATTCACCTTTTATTTCAACAATTCTTAGGGAAAATATTAAAGACTTATTTAGGGTTTCGATCCATATGTGTACATCACAAAGTGTCTTCCCGTGAGGTCCATGTGTAATCGCTACACCATAGGGGGAATTCTTTGGAGTTATATGTTAGAATATAATCCGTTAGGGTTATATAATGTACATAAATAAATAAATAAATAGTAGGAAGCCAAATAGGATGAGCGGAAGGTGAAACCCAACCGCCATGTGATTTGTATAAATATAGGCATTTGCATTGGAATAATGAATCAATCGGGAGTTATTACCAACAAGTGGTATCAGAGCACTGCCATAACTCCTGCCTGTTTCCAGTCTGCCCATTCCTGGCATTCTGCTGGCCAGTCCATTGCCAGACTGCTCCATCAGTCTGCCAGTCGAGTCGCATGCAGTGTATGCGTTACTCCATCTGCCTGAGTTTATTCTCTCCTAGAAAGATCGTGGTATACCTAACCCTAATTTTTTTGTGGGACGCCTCTCCTATCCTCCACGATCTGTAGTTGTTGAATATCTGCGTGAAGACAGCTGCGTGGTGGTGAGGGTAAGATTGTTGATAGATATCTGCGTTGAGATTATAGTGTGACTGATATATCATATATATCTGCATCCTGCATTGGAGTTCCGCCCTGTGGAGACTTTCTAGTGATCCCATTCCTGGAGAAGATGAAGCATGGTGATGTATTCACGCACTACAGATTCTGGCGTTGAGATGAAACCCTAATTCTGGCTGGAGCTGTGATTTCATGAATCTGAAGAATGATATGTATCATATATATATTGCATTGAAGTAGCTTGCACTGGAGATTAATATACTGCATATGCTAGAGACTTATATATTGAATGCGTTGTACTTCTAGCAGAAGGGCCTACATTGAACTATCAACTGTTCCACACCACATTCAATCCCTTTCGAAGTTGCAAACTTCCTCTAGACAGCGTTGAAGATTGAACGCGTGGAGACCTGCGTGGAGACTACCTGGTGCGGTGGTGAGGAGAGATTGCTGCCTACGTGGGGAGACTGCTGACTGATATTTGCTGCTTGCTGCTTGATGGTATTGCATTGGAGCTGCTTGCAATCAACGTTGAAGTATGCTGTCTGAAGACTGAAGAATGCGTTGAATGGTGAACCCGACGTGAATGGTGAAAGCTGCGCGTTGAGTGTTCAATGGAAGTTCTGCCTTTTGCGTTGGAAATATTGCTACCAGCATGAAGACCAGCCGTGGAGCCGTGGAGCTGTGATTGTACGCTGTGTTGAAGAGAGAACGTTGCAAGTTCTAGACTGCCAGACTGCCTGCGTTGGAGGTTGAAGACGGATATTGTATTGAAGACTGATATTTTGATGTGCTGGAGAAATAATATATGCGTTGAGTATATATTATTTTGATGTGCTGGAGAAGAATGCTGCGACCTCATTTATGCCCTAATTTCTATGCCTGGAGTTTTCTAATTTTATGTGCTGCGTGTGCTGCGTGTAGTATGAGCATGAATGAATTCTGCGTGTAGAATGAATGGTGTGCTACGTGTAGTATAAGCCTGCATGTAGTATGAGCCTGTGTTAATACATTTTTGCCAAAGATTGTATACATCATATTTCCCTTCATCCATTTCTTATCAGGAATTTTGTGTGATAGACAGTCTCAGATATAAATTTTCAATTGAAGACTAACTGATAGATTGAAGAATTTGTTATATTGCTTGGTGAAAGTGCATAAACCCTATTTTTGACCTAATTCCTTGCATGGAGTAACTGAGACCTCTGGCACCGAATGTCTGAAGAAACATGACCTTCTGTTGAAGTGTATATGCTATAGCTTCCCTTCTCTGACTGCGTGGAGGATCAGCTGTGAATTTGAAGGGTCAAATTGCTGCAAAAATGCTGGTGTTTTTGTAATTATTATGCCTTTTTTACAATATTGCTGCAAACATCCACTTGAAGACTGAAGTTGTGATCACATTCTACGTGAAACAAGATTGCTGAGACTGCCCATCATGTTGATTGCATAAAATTTTGAAGAGCTGAGATAATTGTTGACTGTTGGTTGTAATATTTTCTCTGTCATTGTATCATCTTTAAAACCTGAAGTTGAGATTGTAAATCACCTTGGCAGAGACTGTAGACCTGCAAGGTTGTTGTTTTTCCTTTTATCTCATTCTCTTTGTCATATCAAGTTCATTATTGTAAATTACACTAACAGTTGTAAAGATTCTCTCTTTGGCATCTAGTATTGGTGCTTCCCTAGCTGGCAAAGACCAATCCAAAGACCCTTCCAAGGGAGATTGCGGCAAAGAGAGAGGACAAGGAAGAAGAAATTTCAGAGGCAGAGGGGGCAGAAGCAAAAGATCAGATTTGCAGTGCAAGCATTGCGGAAAGACTGGGCACACATCAGATCAGTGTTGGGCTTCATGGGACTCCATCAAAGACAAGCATAACCAGAAGAAAGATGACCAAGATGCTAGTAAATCTTCTGATTCTTGTATTGTTGCACATTGTAATCTTGGATTTAATGAAATGACTTCTATTTCATCTTACAAAGATTGTTGGCTGCTTGATACTGGTGCAACATCACACATGACATTTAGAAAAGACTGTTTTGAAGAACTGAATGAAACAATAGATGGCATAGTTTAATTTGCAGATAAGTCAAGTATTAAACCAAAGGGAATGGGCACTATTCGACTGAAAATGCCTGGATTCCCTGATTTCTTGTTGAAGAACGTTCTCTATCTTCCAGAGTTGCAGAGAAGCCTGCTGTCCTTGGTGGAGATTCGACAGCAAGGCCATTCCATCCACATGTTTGATGGAATCGTTGAAATAAGAAAGTCCTCTGACAACCAAGTCATCATGACTGGATATGAAGATGGAAAGCTGCTAAAGCTCAAGGGTTCATCCACAAGATTTCAAAACTATGCCTACCTCTCTCAGAATGGAGAAGGTAATATGTCATCTAGCTCATTGTGGCATGCAATATTTGGTCATCTAAATTATAACATTCTTCGTTTGTTGAGAAAGAATGGTGTATTTGGATTTCCCACCATTCCTAAAGAGAAGAATAAATGTGATGCATGTATATTAGGGAAACATAGTAAGCTGCCATTCCATGAATCTAATTTCAGAGCAAGTACGAAATTAGAACTCGTGCATTCTGATTTATGTGGCCCAATGCCAACTCCTTCAGCAAATGGGAATAAGTACTTTATGACATTTGTTGATGACTACTCACGAATGTGCTAGATTTACTGTTTAAAGACAAAGTCAGAAGCATTTCAAACATTCAAAGACTTTCATGCATTGATTGAAAAACAAGCACAATAAAAAATTGGTACACTTCGTACTGATAATGGAAAATAATACACTTCAAATGCTTTTGAAAATTATCTTCGCCAACATGGAATTTCACATCAGACTACCGTTCCCTACAATCCTCAACAAAAAGGTGTAGCAGAGAGAATGAATAGAACCATAATGAATATGGTTTGCTCAATGATGTTTTTCAAGAATGTAAAACTAATGTTTTGGGGTGATGCAGTAAAA
>LPNX010177232.1:151684-175840 GCA_001517045.1 Pseudotsuga menziesii
CCTTGGACTCAAGTACTCTAAAGTGGATGACTTCAAACTTATTGGGTACTCAGACTCAGATTTTGATGGCGATAAGGAGACAGGAGTATCAACTTCTAGATACACTATGAGTCTTGGATCAGCAGCTATCTCATGGAGATCACGCAAACAATCAGTTCCGGCAGATTCAACAACAGAAGCAGAATATGTGGCTGCAGCTGAAGCAATGAAAGAAATAGTATGGTTCAGGAAGATACTTGAAGATTTGCAAGAAAAACAAGAGAACTCCACTCCATTACTGGTCCACAATACTTCTGCAATCAAGCTGGTTAAGAATCCTAGATTCCATGATCGAACCAAACACAGCAACACAAAGTATCATTTGATTCGACATCATGTAGAAGCCAAGACAGTCCATCTTTGACATTGTTCCACAAATGATCAAGTTGCAGACATCTTCACCAAAGCGCTTGGACGAGAAAAAGTTTGAAAGGTTCAGAAACATGCTCGGACTTACGAACACTCCTTCGGATTAAGAGGGGGATTGTTAGAATATAATCCGTTAGGGTTATATAATGTAAATAAATAAATAAATAAATAGTAGGAAGCCAAACAGGATGAGCGGAAGGTGAAACCCAACCTCCATGTGATTTGTATAAATATAGGCATTTGCATTGGAATACTGAATCAATCGGGAGTTATTACCAACATTATACATACTTTTGACAAGGATTCTTCTTCAAGGTATTACTTAGGATGATTAGGGTCTTCTTGAGGGGATTCAAGTCTTCATCAAATATTGTGCACCTAGTATGTTCAAGGTCTTCTATGACTATCTCATCAAGCAAGGATTACCACACCAAGGGTATCAAGGAATATCATGGCACTATTACAAAAGGTAACAAGATACAAAATACCCTAAGGTAAGGGCTTAAATACTTCTTAGGAGAACTAAAGACCTTAAATAGAGGGGTTCCACAATATCAACACCAACTAGCAAGGAGGTTACATCAAAACCAATAATAAGAGGGATATCAACACCAACAAGGGTGAAGCGGTTCAACAAAGGACTCAAAGGGGACCAAGGAACAACCAAGGGGCACAAAACTAGGACAAGGGGCTCCAAAGGATTCAATATTGGGCTTGAACAATTTAAAAAGTATCCTTATCACATACAAAGACATAACCAACACTAAAAAAAACTAACCCTCAAGGGCTCCACAAGGGGCACCAAGAAAATCACAAATATATTCACTCTTTTGACCCACATCATCATTATCACATTGACACCACATATATCTTCACCCTTCTGACATCAATGACACCCTGTTTGACATCAATTACAACTTCTTCTAATAGTAGTGGGTATCTCTTGTTGAATAATGTAACTTCGGAAGATATTCTTACTGTAATTTTATTGTATTATTTTTGTACCTCCTTCGAGAGATTTTATTGATGTACTTGATCATGTAAATGTACTTGAAAGAATAAATGTAACCCTTCCATTATAATTTGGGTCAATAGTACCCATAAGAATATTATGTAAATATTATTTTATGTCTCCCTAGGTAATCCGTCCCTATTTAGAGCAACATGGCAACCTAGTTATGTTACTTGGTCACTCACTTGATGAGTATAAATAGAGGAGGAGCTCCTTTCATTTGGACACATCTCACACTCAAGCAAGTGCGAATGAGAGAGAAGAAGAGGATCGTTCGAGAAGAGATATAAATTATATTATATTTATGTTTCTTACTATACTGGTTGGCATGATTCTTAGTGATAGAATAGATACCAAATTAGTTGTTGGGTTTTCTCTCTTGTGGTTTCCTAGGATAAATCTCCGTGTTCTTTGTTCTTGATGTGCTTGTCTTTCTTTTAGTGATCCTATTGTTATGACTATGATGAGATGATGATAAATGTTTAAATATATTATATAACCATTAAAATTATAACATAGTATCAGAGATACCCTAAAATAATTATTCGTGTAGCCGTGACACTGCTACAAGTGCAACTACTGGAGATTAGGGCTTCATGCTTGAAACCCTAGAAGGAAAAATCTAGTCATCCCAGAATTTTGGCTATAACTTGCCTTTGGTAATTGATCAAGATATTAATATTGGATATGATGAATTTGAAATGTTGATATATATTGTATGTGATTTTTAGCCTCAGATTCATTGTTCTTCACGAGATATGATCCCTCTAAAATAGGGTTACAACCTCTTCCAAAATTATGTTTTAAAGAGGTGACCTTTAGAGAAATGCTATATATCAGGATAGGAAGATCCAAATCAAATTTAGTAAGATGTTAAATATAGGGAATATACTTTCATTTTTGTGGTGTGAGTTTCATAACTCGAAGTTTAAATGGTGACTCGTGTTAGTCCTTACAAATTCGCTATACTAAACCAATCGATAAACAAGTCACCATGGGAAACTTAACATAAGTTCAATTTGGTTAATCTAATATTGATCTAACCTGTAGGGTTAGACATAGTACATATCAAAATACCTTAGGAGAAATTTTTAGACATTTAGGATTAGAAAGTTCATAGATACATCATAATTAAGACCATATAATTCAGTAGAATAAATTGAGCAAAAATAGGGCATCAAGTATTTTGTAGTTCTGTCCATAGTTTTGAGAAAATGAGTATACTTATTACCTTACCTTTAGGAGGTGAATATTTATATCAAATAATATATGAAAGAAACCAATTTTGAAAAATTAGGTTTTCTCTATTAAACCCTAGGTCCACCAGAAGCAATTTTCTAGAAAGGCTTTATCCAGTTGAAGCCCTCTCATTGGTAAATTCTATTCTCACTATTTCCATTTGAGGTTCTCATTTTATCAATATGACAAACAAAACCAACCTTGAGAAGAATCTTGAAGGATCTGTGAAATTTTGGACATGGAAGTATAGAGTGCTTCTCATACTAGAAGATCATGACCTTGAGAACTATGCCAAAGAAGAAGCTACAGAGATAGAGGGAGACGAGGACAAAGCTAAGCATAAGAAGAACCTGGTAAAATCCAAGAGGATAACTACAGACTCTATCAAGGACCATTTCATCTCACATGTATCATCTTTGAACACTCCCAAGGAGATGTTTGATGCATTGACCAACTTATAGAAAGGGAAGAAAATCAATAGGAAGATGACCTTGATAACTCAACTCAAGGGTGTGAAGATGCATATGTCAGAAATCATTCAATCCTACATTGAATGGTCTCCCAATATCATGGGAATCGTTCTAGAAGTAATCTCACCAAATTCACTAGGATGTTGGAGGAATGTATGTAAGAAGAAGCTCAATTGATAGAAGACAAACAAACCCTATCATGCTCATAACACTAAAGATGATGAACCAACTGAGAAGAGAAAAAGGGAATATTCCTCAAGTGACGAGGAATATGTACTTTGATAAAAAAAGGATTCAAACCATGAAGAGTAAGAGCATATTACCCATATCATCATTGGATAAGAAGGGATGCAGTTGTACTTGATGATGAAGAAAAAGGGACACTTAGATCTATGGTGTAGAAGAGTTTCTCAGCATTGCCAATCATGAGCAAGACAAACATAAGTCCTCAAAAACAAAAAATAGAGTAGAGCACACTGTTAGAGACTCCAGTAATTCATGCAAGGAGACATGGATCAAGAGGGAGTCTACCAAACAACCAAAGACAAGTGTTTAAATTGTCATTTCCTATATAGCTAGTTGCTTAAATGATATTGTTCAGTTGTGTACATATTTATGTTTCTATATTTAGTAAATGTATTATGCATCTTTGTTGACACAATTATGTGGATGGGGGTTCACTATACACTACTATCAACAAACCTCAACACATAATCCTTAAGCATCGGCTTGAAAAGGTTTTACCCTTTCCAACAACACTTGCAAAGGGGGTGAAGTCTCACCCGATATGTCTAAGGAGGGCTGCAGTAACCATGTTTCCATAGTGGGAAGAAGACATGCATTGTTTCATACTCATTCTGACAACATGAACCAGATATCCAAACTCATATCAGGATACTAGGATACCATACTACCTCACTATTGACCAGGTCTATTTATCTTCGGGAATCATCATAATCCTTATTCGTATTAAAACATATTTAACAAGATCTATGTATTGACATACATTGAATCAGTACCTACTGCATTTTTGAAAGAATATATAAAGACAGATACATATCACAATCCTTCTCATATTTCATTAACTTATATTATACATTGCATGAAACAAATAATGTTGAAAAGAGGCTACTAGAAAACAAGATCATATACCATGTTGAAACATCCTCATAACATAATCCACATATGAGAGAAAATAAAATGAAAAGATGCTAAAAGGTGCCTCTAATATTTCCCCCCACTGATCTGCCCCAAGGATTACAATCCTATTCCTATTTATAGGATTACTTGGCCATGAAAAAATGGTCCAATTGATTGATTGCTAACTAACTTGACCAAAAATTCCCTATATATCGGCTTCTTTACCCTTCACAAACGGTCCTTTGTTCTTTTCAATGACCTTTCCATCGCTAGAGATATCGCACTTTGTGCACCCTAGACCCATTCCAACATGCCCCTAACATAGACTTATGGCTTGTCCTCGATCCACCTTATCTAGAAATAACTGGTGGCTTGTAGTTGTGATACATGGGCCTCCTGGTTAGTATTAAAATCGATGAATATGTGAAAGCCTTACTTGTCTCCCGTGCTAGTACTCAGTCCTCCATCAACTCATTCAGCAAAAAGAGTGATCAGTTCATTTGAACTACCACTGAACAATTTTATATAGATGTAATGACCCCTAATGTTCTTTGATGAGGTGGATTCTTCCTCTATCATGTCCCTGATTAAATAATTCCCAAATAAGACTATTTGCAACTAATGTTTCACCAACCTACTAGTTCCCTAGGTTGAGATGGAGACATATATTTTGTAATAAGGGGATATGGGACCCAAAATTATTTTAGTTTACCATATTCACATTTAAATGTGTCACATAAATGATAAATGCTAAGAAAATAATGTGGCATGGGTTCATGAAGACACTTGGAAGCTTGTGGAGCCTTTGGGTGACTAGATTCCCTGCACACTTGGCATGATATTCATCCAAATTTGAACACATGGGTAATGTAACATTATTGGATCGTTATGTTGTGTCGAATATCGTATAATGAGCCAAGGAATTCGAATTGGAAAAGGGGGTAACTCCCATGGAAGAGGAAGAGACTAGAAGACAAGGCATGCCACTTGGAAGGAGAATCTATGCACTCTATGACAACAAATGATGGACGATTCTATGACAAGTATGACAAATTCAGACCTAATTTCTGAAATATGAAAAATATGACATGTCAGGTCTAAAACTAGACACCAAGAGGTCAAATTTGGGAGTTACAGGCATCCATTCTAATTGGGGAAATAATCAGAGCATGAAGAGGAAGACAAGTGTCACAAGAGTTACTAAACCACTAAGATGAGTTGGAGGAAGCTCATGGAGGGAAATTAGACCTTAGGAGGCCTCATGAAGTTAATAAAAGTATTTCATGAGGAATTAGAATATATTTTTATCATTTGTTAATTGGCCTTTGGGATTTTGGAGAGATTTTGCATTGCACGGTGAGTGTTCACTCTCCTTTCTTGTGAACCAATTTTGAGGAAGTTGGATTCCTTTCCAACTTGGTTGATGGAGAGAAAATTCAGATATATAATTGGAGTTTAATGAAAGAGTTTTTATTTTCAGGTTTAAGTTCTATACATTCACATTCTCATCTATCTCCCCATTCTCTCATTCCTTCTTCTCCATTCCCCCACACTCTCATTTGATGGCGCTCTTGTTGGAGTGATTCTTGTGCCTTGCTGAGGATAGTTGATGGTCAAGATTTGATTTATGATGTATGGATATGTAATATCATATCCATATTATCTATAAGTCGAAATCTTAGAAATACATGTATGAAAGGCTCACATTTCCCACGCTCTTGAATAACTAGTTTTCATGGATTTGGATTCAATATTGAAGTAGCTTTATATCAGATTTGTATGAGGAAATTTATATGAGTTTTTGTTAGATTTTAATCATTAAATCTAGCATTATGTTAGGATATTTAATTGAGAGACCAACAAGCATAACAATCAAACACAAGAGACAATGAACACAGTGTTTTTCCTCAGGGAAACCATAAATGGAGAAAACCCCGCAACTTCCTCAGAGATAGAATCAACACCAAAAGTAAAACCCCAAAACAGTAAGATGATATCCCTACAGGAGTAACCACTTTCTTCCTTGCCCCAGTGTCTTTCTCTTCCTCAGCTATGCGCAACAACTGAGTGTGGATGAGTGTGTGTTAAATAGAGAGGCCAACTCTCTATTTATACTAATTCCTGACATGACTAAAACCCTACTAGGGACGACCTCTCTAGGAGAGTCTAATAACCCTATTGCCCTGGAACTGCGGTGACTTCAACCCTTAGACAATAGGAGGGTTACCCACAATGACTTGACATGACTTGTTACATTATAGATACTCCTAATAGGAACATCGGGGCATGACATGGCACAAGTACATCTTGGAATAAACATCGGGTTACAATAGATAAGAAATACAAGTGAATACATTCTGAAGTTACAATTACATCAACACTCCCTCTTAACTAGGAAGGTATTCTCTCGACACAATTTTCATCACTGATCTTCTTCTCTGGATCATCTCATCATCTGCATCTTCAATTCAACTTTGTCTTCAAGTTATCTTCATCTTCGGATCAGGATCATCACTGGATCTGGATCATCATCACTCGATCTGGATCATCACGGGTCATTATCACTGGATCTAGATCATCACTCAATCTGGATCATCATTGGACATCATCACTGGATTTGGATCATCACTTGATCTGGATCATCACTGGACATCATCACTAGATCTGGATCATCACTGCTGAATCATCACTGAATCTAGATCCTCACTTGATCTGGATTAGTACCATGGGTGCTATCTCATGATTCTTCTTGTCACAGGAAGCTCTACAGAGCCAACAATTTTTCATGTTGGTTGTAGGCCTAGCCACCATGTAGGTCTTCTTTAGTGCTTATATCTGACCTGCTCGTCAGAATGGCCTTCCCAACACTTACATCTGACCTACTTGTCAGAAAGGCATGACTAGCACTTACATCTGACCTACTTGTCAGAAAGGCATGCCCAGCACTCACATCTGATCATATAGGAACCAATCCTATAATCACATCAGAAAGGCCCAACACTCATAATCACTAGAATGATAGGACACAACTACTATCATCTGTGAAAAGGCTCAGCACTTACATCTAACCTACTTGTCAGAAAGACATGCACTCACATATGATCTCTTAGGAACCAATCCTACAGTCACATTAGAATGCCCCCCAGTCCCAGACTAAGTTAGCTGGTAACTGACTAGGTGCCTCCATTCTCCTGGAGAATGGCAGTTGCCCTTACATTTGACCTACTCATAAGAATGGCCAACACTTACATCTGACCTACTCATCAGAAAGGCATGCACGCACATATTATCTTGTAGGAACCAATCCTACAATCATATTAGAATGGCCCCTATTCCTGGACTGAGCTACCCGGTAACTGACCAGGTGCCTCCATTCTCCCAGAGAATGTCAGTTGCCCTTACATCTGACTTACTCATCAGAATGGCCAACACTCACATCTGACATGGAAGGAACCTAATCCTTTAACCATGACAAAATGGCTTAGCCCTTACATTTGATCAAGTGGGAACACATCCCTCTATCACATCAGAATGGCTCTCAGTCTTAGATTGAGGATTTTTGGTACCTCACTAGGAAGCTCCATCCCAAGAATGGAAATATCCCTTATATCTAATCATGTAGAAACCAATCCTATAGTCATATTAGAATGGCTTAGCAATCATATCTAACATGGAAGGAACCAATCCTCTCACCAGGATAGAATGGCCCAGCCCTTACATCTGACCTTCTCGTCAGAATGGATTTCAGACTCGTCACTTACCCTTGGAAGGGACCTCGATCTAGAGAACACCAAGCTTCTCCATGAAGTACTCAAACTTCACTCTGGCCAATGGCTTCATCAACACATTAGCTATCTGATCATCCATCGCAACATACTGGAGCTTCATTGCTCCCCTCTGCACCATATCCTTGATATAGTGATACTTGATCTTGATATTCTTCGACTTGTCATGGAACACCAGGTTCTCTGACAACTTTACACAACTATGATTGTCACAATATATACAAGAAGCATCCAACTGGAGATCAAATAAATCAGACACTATCTTCCGCAACCATACTACCTCACAACTAGTTGAACAAGCTGCGACATATTCTACTTCAGCTGTACTCAGTGCCACATAAGATTGCTTCTTGCTAAACACGGAGATAACACCTGATCCCATACTGAAGCAACACTCTGAAGTGCTCTTCCTATTGATGGCATTGCCTTCCCAATATGAATCAACATAACCTTCTAGGTTAATCTTCTGATTCAACTCATACTTGAGCCCATAATCAACTGTACCCCTTAGGTACCTCAAAATATGCTTTGCAGCAATCAAGTGAACATTTCTTGGATCTGTCAAGAACTGGCTCAAGGTGTTCACAACAAAGCAAATGTCTGGTCTTGTGTTCCTCAGGTACATCAAGGACCCAATCATTTGATGATATATCATAGCATCAATCGACTCTGATGAAGCATTGCTCAATAGCTTCAGGTTTGATGCCATAGGTGTGGCCATAGCCTTGTAGTCCATCATCCCAAATCTCTTCAGGATCTCTACTACATACTTCCCTTGTCTGAGGGATATTCCATCTGCATTCTGCCACACCTTCATACCTAGGAAATAATGCATCATACCTAAGTCCTTCATTTCAAACTCGGGAGAAAGATTTCTCTTTGTATTAGCAATCAACTCATCCATACCTGTTACAAACAGTTCATCTACATATAGTAGGAGCATTGTAATACCCCCAGTTTTGACCCCGGATGCATTAAAAGGTACATGATGTATATATTGTAATTAATCGTGGTGTGGAGCTAAAGGCAAAATCCCCACCATCGATTAGGTTGTGTTATGTTTCGGCGATGGGGATCATTGCCGATGGTATATCATGCTATCCAAAAAATTATAGTTTTGGCATCATGTAAGTATGCACATCAATTTAAAATAAACCTACAACCAGCTACGATGGTGCAACGTTAAATGAAAAGGGCATCATTCCAAAGGCTGGGGGGGGGGGTTGTCTTATCCATGGGGGCCATTGGGAGTTAGCCATGTGTCACCACCCTATTGTTCTATTGTTAGTTGAGGAAATGATTTGGTGGTAGAAATACCATGCCCACGCCTGCTCTCCCTCTTCACATCATGTGGCTGGTATGCCCAATAACTAGATCATGAGTCCATTCAGTTTCTTCACGCGGACTGAGTTAAAAGATACACATTCCTTTGTTTGGGGGTTCGCCTTCCCTCTCTCACGCCGATTGCTAGTCTATGGCAGTGTTCCTTCCATTCACGCAGAGAATTGGTTTTCCTTTGGCATTACTAGACTATGTATTGTTTACATCCTTCATGGTGGATCGTGAGTTGTAGACTGCTGTGTTTTCCTAATTGACCCTCGGTCTATAGTCTCCTCCATGCCTGGATTGACTGTGTTTTCCCCTTTTTATGGTGGTTTTCTTCATGAGTTGTTTCCCTTCTGTTCACACAGAGAAAGATCCTGTGTTTAATCCACCTTTGCTGGTTGTGAAAGCGTGCCGTGGCTTCATTATTAAGGGAGGATCTTTGTTTCCCATCGTTGATGCTTGTGTTTCTTCCACATTTTTCTTTGGCTGTGTCTTTTTCCCTTGCATACAGGTTGGAAGTCTGTTCTTTCCCCTTTTTCTACCCGTGTAAGTTCTCCAACAATTAGATTGGGGATTGTGTGTGCTATGGGCTTATGGATGTTGGTTGGCTGTTGATTTCCACATTTGTTGGTTGAGTTTTCCCCTGTCCATGATGGGAGTTCGGTTTCTTGTCCATTGCGGACTGTGGATTGTTGCCATCATTTCATTGTGAGTTGTGGCTATTGATTTACCCTGGTTTTGGGTTGCTTCTTAGTTGCTGAGGTTATTGGGATTGTGGCTGAGTTGTTTTTGGCCATGCTAGGGCCAAGAACAACTCTGAAGCGTTGTTTGACCTAAACTGTGTTTACTCTTTTGGTTTGGGGTTGTCACCCTATGGTCTTCATCTTCTTCACAGAGTTGTGAACTATTTGCTTTGCTATGGTATGCAGTGGTTGGTCTTCGGAATGTTGAGAGTAGGATTAGAGGCTGGGCATGCTTGAGAAAAATGGTGTTTGAGGTCACCAGCTTAGCATTTAGCCTTTCCTAGCTCCTTGATGGCTTGATAAACCCTATTGTGTGGGCTTGGATGATTTGTGTACCTTGGCTATGTGTAAGCCTACTTTGACCCTTATTCCTCAAGGAATCATGCCCAGCTCGGGGGTGGTAGTGTTGTTGAGAGATTGATGAGCATGCTGGCCTATGGTTGGGTGGAACGTTGTAGCGACGTAGCTGGTTGTGAGATGAGTTCTTATCAGATGAGTATTCTTGACTATTTCGTATCTACATTTATATTTACTGATTGATGAATATGATGAACATGTGGCATGCTTGAATGAATGTATGTTTGCTTCCGCTATGTATATGAAGGTTTATGCATCTTAGTATGTATTATGTTTAAGACTTTTATATGCCTGTTCATGTTCATGGGGCTATTTTCCCATATGTTTGGTGTTAGTAGCGCCCTCTTCGTCGGTTAGAGGGTCAGGGACGTTACAGTGTGGTATCAGAGCTAAAGGTTGTAGCATGGGTCTGAATGGGCCATGAAAGGTTAGATAGCAAAGGTAGGTTTCCTTCTACCCAGTAGCAATCAGAAAATTGAAGACAAGAAAATTCAAATTTTTTTCTCAGTGCCAGGATCATCGGCCCATCGAAAAACTTAGTGACAAGTTCTCTCAATGCAGCGGAGCACTTAGTGGGAAGGCCACCCAATGGATAGTTGATCCAACAGACGATGTGGTGGAAGACTATGGAGGAAAATTTTTGGAAAGGCTATCGGCACATCGGGACACTTAGACAGATGAATCGTCGATGCTTAGTAGATTGACCACTGTTGTTGTGGATGGCTAGACCACTATGCATCCGATGGTTAGATCCTCCAACCGTCGATGGCGCAGAATTTCTAAAAATTATTTTAAGTGTCAAATTTGTCGGCCATCGGAGCATGATAGTTGATGACATCGTCGATGGACATTGGAAGAAGATAGTGGTTCATGCGCTCGCCATTGCGGAAACCTAGAGCACTAGCCTTTCGATGGGAAAATTTTCGATTGCTGATGCTGATTAAGTTATGCTTCAGTTCATCGAATGGGAGGCATTTGCAGATTGGGCCACCGATCAGAAAAAGATCAAAGATGACGAGCTGTTGTTGTGGCTGCTGATGGAACTATTACACCGATGAACAGGAGATAGTTGAGCTGATCAAGCGGCAAAAAGGAATACTGAAGAGAAAAAGTTGAAATTTTTTCTAAGTCCTAGAATCATCGGCCATCGGCGATGGTTAGATGATTCGGTCACTGATGACCTACATTGGGTAAAATTTGTTGGTCGAATGTCCACCATTGTGGAGATTGAGAGGACTAACCATCCGATGAGGAATGCATCCGAGCGCTGATGCCGCAGCTTCTAGGGGTTTTGATTGCCGATGGACGAAGAAAATTCAAAAATTCTCTAAGGAACAAGATCAACAGGCATTGAAAAATGATAGGAGATCGGGTCACCAATGAACAGTGCAATAATCCTCTAATGCAGACAAGTTCCTGATGCCGATGTGTTTTAGCCTCTGATCAAAAAAGTTTAGTAGACAACCCCTTCGATGGATATTTGTTCCAACTGTCGATCAGAAATGTTTAGTTGATTAGACCACCGACTGAAAAAAGTTAGCGGATGGAACACCACCGTTGCAGCAGCCATGTGGGCTAGCGTTCTGATGGTTAGAACTTTCAGCTTTCGATCACCAACACATAGCACTCAATGGTTTTGAGCGCCGATAGAAGCCAGAAGAGTTATTCGATTGTGATTCCGCTATTGCGGCTATCAACAGGACTATCACTTCGATAGTTAAAACTTTCGGCTACCGATAGTGTTGAGGTCGCCAACGCCGTGGATTGTTTAAGTTAAAGATCGTCAACACATCGGAGGCAAGTTGTTGTCTAGTCACCACAATGATGGGAATGTTAGTAATTTGAATCACTGATGCCGCAGAGAAACTTAGTGGATCCGACCACCGATTCAACTCGAAAGTTTAGATAATTGCAACAAAAGGAAATAGAAGAGCAACCCGTCGATGAATTTCAGAATTTTATACCACTACAGGTTCGACACACTGGGAGATTACTTAGGAGAAGACCCGATGAGTAGTAGTTGACATCATCATCGTCTGCAGCATGAGCATGATGTCTTCTTTGGCCTCGTCTCCCTTTGAAACTGGAACCTCTATACTCATGTAGGTGTCCAATCCAGTTTCTTCAGAGAGATAAAATACTTCTATGCTTGGAATTTGTCAACTTCACCAAGCTTATCATCAAGCTATTGTGATAGATCATATTGAAATGAGAACCTCAAATGGAAATAAAAAAGATTAGATCTTACCGATTTGAGGTGTCCGTCCTTGTCCCGGAGTTCGCTGATCTAGGGTTTTTCGCAGAAACCCTAATTTTCAAAAATTGGAAAATTTCATATATAATTGGACAAAAAGATAGATCTCTTCAAATGGAGCTGTCCAATGTACTCCTTTTCTGAAAACAGTGGAGGGAAGCTCCCGAAACAGGAAGCCCTAATTTACTGATTTCTTTTGCATAAATGCCTGTTACTGTTTCTATGATATATACAAAATTACTAACACTCTGTGTCTGAAATTTCTCACTGAGGTAACCTCTCATGTCCCTGATCCAACACCATATGTTTCATCAGAATTGGTTTCACCATTTGGGATTTATGATCCTTTTACCAAGGTGACCTGTTACAGGACTGTTCAGAACAGTGAAGTTGTACGGCATGCCACGTGTCATTGGTTCATCTTCTGAGTCTAATATTCAGAAAACGAAAATTAAATTAGGTGCCCTTTTTGGAACATCTTCAGGAATTCCATTTGGACCTCTGTAGCTCAAGATATTGCAGATCTCCCCAGATGTCCTATTTAGGGATGAATTCTGGAAGAGGCTGGAACCCTAACTTGGAGAGATCATATCTCCTGGAGTATAGCGAATCTGAGTCTGATGTTTGGAAACAGGATTCATTAGGATTTTATATTTGTCCCTTGCAATTTTCAGCATCTGAGACTTCTCCAATATCGGAATATAGTGACTGTACCAAAACTTAGCAGTTTTAGTATTTAGGGTTTCTCCTAGCTCAGGGTCAAACTAGGGTTTGACTTTCCTGGAGTTTCACCCAACCAAATTTCTTGATCCAGGTCTCTAAAATTCGGTTTTGATGAGGAGAATAACCCTATTCTGGTCTCACTCAAAAATTACTCTTCTGTAGAAAGCCCTAATTTCCACATCGAAACTGAAAGTGCTTGAGATTGAATTCCACATCGACAGAAAGATGCACCCTTCAATGGGGAGTCATATTAGCATACTTTTGCTGAAAATATGTGGAGGAAGATCCACAAAATAGGAAGCCCTAGTTCCTTTAGCTGCACAATGTCTTCTTCTCAGGTTAGCTCTGATACCATGTTAGTTTTTCATCACATTTAAGCTAGCATTATGATCTTAGGATCTTTTCACCGAGAGAATAACAGGCACAGCAATAAAACACAAGCACATCACAAGAGACAAGAGAAACAAAGAGTTTTCCTCAGGGAAACCATAAAGGAGAAAACCCCACAAATTCCTCTAAGATAGAATCAACACCAAAACAGTAAGAGATCTCCCAAAACAGCAGTAGTCTTCTGTCTTCTGTCTAGTCCCAAAATTTCCTTCTCCAGTAGTGCGCCACACTTGGGAGAGCAAGTGATAAATAGAGAGACTCTCACTCTCTATTTATATTCATCCATTCACTTGAATTTCCTTTTCATACATAGGCTCAACCTAATAATTACTACTCGAGCCTACACCTTAATTAGTGTATAATAACTCAAGTGCCCTGAAACTGTGGGGACTTACCTAATGACTTGATATGACTTGATTACATTATTAATCCTCCCGATCGAAACATCAGGGCATGACCACATGACTCAAATACATAATAGAGACATCCCGGAATAAATATCGGGTTACAATATATAAGATACATAGAAGAATACATTCCGAAGTTACATATACATCAACACTCCCTCTTAACTAGGAAGGTATTATTTCGACACAATTTTCAGCACTGGTATTCTTCTCTGTATCAACTGGATAATCTCGTCTTCAAGTCATCTTCGTCTTCAAGTCATCTTTGTCTTCAAGTCATCTTCGTATTCAACTCATATTCATCTTCAAGTCATCATCGGATTTGGATCATCTCTCGATTTGGATCATCATCGAACATCATCATTAGATCTAGATCATCTCTCGATCTGGATCATCATCACTGGACTGGATTTGGATTATCACTTGATCTGGATCATTACTGCTGGATCATCATTACTGGATCTGGATCATCACTCGATCTAGATAAACACTGGTGCTATCTCATGATTCTTCTCGTCATAGGAAGTTCTACAGAGCCAGCCCTTTTTCATGTTGGTTGTAGCCCTACCCTCATGTAGGTCTTCGCCCAGCACTTATATCTGACCTGCTTGTCAGAAAGGCACGCCCAACACTCACATCTGATCATGTAGTAAACTACAATCCCATCAGAAAGGCCCAGCACTCACATTCACCAGTATGATAGGACACACCTACTATCATATGTGAAATGGCTCAGCACTTACAACCACTACCATGATAGGACACACCTACTATCATCTGTGGAAAGGAACAACGCTCACATCCACCAGCATGGTAGGACACACCTACTACCATCTGTGGAAAGGCTCAGCACTTATAATCACCAGCATGGTAGGACACACTTACTACCATCTGTGAAAAGGCTCTGCACTTACAATCACCAGCATGATAGGACACACCTACTATCATCTGTGAAATGGCACTGCACTTAGAGTCACCAGCATGATAGGACACACCTACTATCATCTGTGAAATGGCACAGCACTTACAGTCACCATCATGATAGGACACACCTACTATCATCTGTGACAAGGCTCAGCACTTACATCCATCCAGGCGGGAACACATCCTGCTCATAATGATGGAAGGGCATGCACTGATATCTGATCATGAGGGGAACACATCCCAGCAATCATATCAGAGTGGCCCCCAGTCCTCCTTGACTGAGCTACCTATTAACTGACTAGGCGCCTCCATTCTCCTAGAGAATGGCAGTTGCCCTTACATCCGACCTGCTCGTCAAAATGGCCAACACTCACATCTGACATGGAAGGAACTTAATCCTTTAGCCATGAACAGAATGGTTCAGCCCTTACATCTGATCAAGTGGGAACACATCCCTCTATCACATCAGAATGGCTACTCAGTTCTTATACTGAGTGTTCCTGGTAACTGACCAGGTGCCTCCATTCCTAGAATGGAAATTGCTCTTACATCTGTCCTGCTCGACAGAATGGCCAGCACTCATATCTGACATGGAAGGGAGAAACCCTACCACCATGACATAATGGCTCAGCCCTTGTATCTGATCTACTCGTCAGAATGGCTATGGATCTCAGCACTCATATCTGACATGGAAGGAACCAATCCTCTCACCATGACAGAATGGCTCAGCCCTTACATCTGACCATGGAAGGAACTAATCCTCTCACCATGTCAGAATGGCTATGGGTCTCATCACTTTCTCTGGGAGGAAGCCTCGATTTGGAGAACACCAAGTCTCTCTCTGAAGTACTCGAACTTCAGCCTAGCCAATGGATTCGTCAATACATCAGCTATATGTTCCTCCGTCGCAGCATACAAGAGCTTCACTGTTCCTCTCTGCACCATATCCCTGATATAGTGATACTTGATCTCGATATGCTTCGACCTGTCATGAAACACTGGATTCTCTGACAACTTCACGCAACTCTGGTTGTCACAAGTAGCATCTAACTGGAGATCAAATATATCAAACAGTAGCTTCTGCAGCCATACTGCCTCAC
Organism: Pseudotsuga menziesii; assembly: GCA_001517045.1. Lineage (NCBI taxonomy): Eukaryota > Viridiplantae > Streptophyta > Pinopsida > Pinales > Pinaceae > Pseudotsuga > Pseudotsuga menziesii. The sequence continues at coordinate 167,963 of LPNX010177232.1, forward strand.
AACTAGCTGAACAAGCTGCAACATACTCTGCGTCAGCTATACTCAGTGCCACATAGGATTGCTTCCTGCTAAACCAAGAGATCACACCTGATCCCATACTGAAGCAACATCCCGAAGTACTCTTCCTGTCGATGGCACTGCCTGCCCAATCTGAATCAACATAACCCTCCAGGTTAATCTTCTGATTCGCATCGTACTTGATCCCATAATCAATTGTACCCTAAGTACCTCAGAATATGCTTTGCATCAATCAAGTGAACACTTCTCGGATCTGTCAAGTGATCACAACAAAGCAAATGTCTGGTCTTGTGTTTGTCAGGTACATCAATGACCCAATCATCTGACGATACATCGTAGCATCAACCGAATCTGATAAAGCATCACTCAATAGCTTCAGGTTTGATGCCATAGGTGTGGTCATGCAGTCCATCATCCTGAATCTCTTCAGGATCTCTATTGCATACTTCCCTTGTCTAAGGAAGATCCCATCTATACTCTGCCACACCTCCATGCCTAGAACAATAGTGCATCGACACATAATAGGAGCATCACTGGTCTTCTGTCTTCAACCTTGAAGCAAAGGTTGAAATCCACTTTACTCTCAGTAAAGCCTAGAATCATCAGTAATCTGCCCATCCTGTCATACCATGTCGAACCTCAGGATCTTCTGCAATCACTCCCTCTAAAGCGGAGCATCATACTCCCTCTGTCTTCCGTACTCTATGCACTGAAACATTCTGTACTGGAGTGACAAGTAGTATCCATCTAGGATCACTGGATACTAAGATCCTCTATCTTGAACTTCTTCAAAAGTTCATCTTGCACCCATCTGTGAGCTTATCATCCTCTATCAACCTTGTGGCAAAGGTTAAGATATTCATCAAGCTCATCATGTATGCGTTATCCCATGGGTGTCTTCTGAACTCGTACAAAGAATTCTTTCATTTGCACACATGATTATGCATGTCATGTGACTTCACTTCTATTAGCTGTAAATGTTTCTTTTTAGACTATGCCTTCTCTTCATGAGAAGCCTCATGCTATGAATCTTGCTTTGTATCCCACGATGTTTCCATCTACTTCATGATGGAACTATGAACTTCTCTTCAGGTCTCGATACTACGCCCAGACATCATTCTTCTTGAACTAATCTTCCCTTTCTTCTTGGTGGATGGAAGGTTCTGCATCAATGATGTCACTGCACTCATCATATTATTCTTTGTCTTTGAACTGTCGTCACTTGTTCTTCGGAACAAGTCTTCATTCTTCTTTGCTTGTAGGCGATTATGTATGCGATATTTCCTACAAGTCAAATGCAATTGTATGGTTAGAAACATTTCATAAGGAATATTTATACTGGCAAACACTTATGCATAAATATATGATCATGCAACTACTTTAGCCAATACAACATTCATCCATATCTCATTGAAACTTTCTAGATGCCTTCCATCTCTACCAGGAAAACATTGAGATTTTGCACTAATGCAATATGTCAGCAAAGAGGTTTCATTCTAGATAAGTAGCAATGGAGAATTTGTATAGCCCCATGAGCTACTTACCCATCACATGCATATTAGTAGTATTCTATCATTAATGCAAACATCCTATCATGCATAATACAATAACTGAATATAAACAAATGCATAACAAAATAATATAATGAAATGACAATTGAATACTTATCTTTATTTGTTTCGAGGGTAGACTCCTTCTTGAGCCTTCAGCTTCATCGTCTTCTTCATTCATAATAGCATCATTTCTTATCCAAAATCTAAGGTGGATAAGAAGTTCTTCAAGAGTTGAGTTCTTCATATTCCTCATTGATTGAGGGATCTTCTTTTGATGGCGATATCTTGATCTTCAATTGCTCCCCTCTTCTCTTCTCTTCTTATGATTCAAGCTTCTTCTTCTTCCCAAAGTTTGCTGAAAGTAATCACTTCCTTCTGGAACACATTCCTTGAATGAATTCCATGATCCTGGGAGGCCATTCAAGGTGGCCATCATCACTTCTGCATTCTTCACTTTTTCTTTTACCGCTTCAAGTTGTTCTTGATTTGAGAGACTCTTATGACTGCATGGTATCTGCATTCTAGATCTTCACATTCTTCAATTGGATTCTTTAGGTCATATTCTGATTTTTGTTCTTCCTTTCAAATAGCTTGAAATTTTGTTCTTTCGTTCTGCAACCCCATTCTGTTGTGGATTATAAGGAGTTGACAAGTCCCTCTTAATCCCTGCTTCTTTGCATAGCTCTTTGAATTCATTCGAAGTGAATTCTCCACCATTATCTGATCGAATGGTCTTGATCTTCTTTTCAGTATGGTTCTTGATCAAGGCTTTGAATTCCTTGAACTTGCTGAACACTTCATTTTTTTGTTTTTTTGTTTATAAAGTAAATCCATGTCTTTCTAGAAAAATCATCAATAAAAGAAACATAGTATGCATACCCGCTTAGTGAGTTTGATGAGATTGGACCGCATACATCAGAGTGGATGATTTATAGAATGCCTTTGGCTTTGCTTTTGCTGCTAGGAAATGTCTTCTTTGTATTCTTCCCTTTCACACATCCTTTGCAAACTCCATCATGCTTTGTTTGGAATGCAATAGGTAGTGCTCTGTAGTGCACATGTGCAAGCCTTCTATGCCAAAGCTCATTCGGCTCTACCGTATCATGGATCAAGGCTTGTTCTGGATGACCCTTCAATTTGTACAAGCCTCCTTCTTATTCCCAATCACTACCGCGTCATCAATTTTCTTTCCTTTTGGCCACATGATGACTTGACCATCGATGAATGCAACCCACATTCCTTTTGCATCCAAGGCTGAAATGGATAGAAGATTCTTCTTAAGTCCTGGAACAAACAATACTTCTTTCATTGTTAGAGACTTACCAGAGTCTAGCTTGTATGAAGATTCCCCACTACCTTTTATTGGATATTGGTAGTCATCTCCTAGTTTCACCTTGTGAGGTGATTCATGTCTGATAGTCTTACAAACGATTCTTTGAATCCCGTATGTTTGGAAGCCCCACTGTCTATAATCCCATCATCATTTCCATGAGTAATGTTACCTGTGAGAGCTGATATAAGAACATATTCATCCTCGCTTGAAGAATCTTCACTTTCATATATGGATCTCTTTCTGGATGGTTCATCATCCTCTGCAGCATGAGCATGATGTCTTCTTTGGCCTCTTCTCCCTCTGAAACTGGAACCTCTATACTCATGTAGGTGTCCAATCCAGTTTCTTCAGAGAGATCAAATACTTCTATGCTTGGAAGTTGTCAACTTCACCAAGCTTATCATCAAGCTATTATGATAGATCATATTGAAATGAGAACCTCAAATGGAAATACAAAAGATTAGATCTTACCGATTTGAGGTGTCCGTCCTTGTCCCAGAGTTCGCTGATCTAGGGTTTGTCGCAGAAACCCTAATTTTCAAAACTTGGAAACTTTTAGATCTGATTGGACAAACAGATAGATCTCTTCAAATGGAGCTGTCCAATGTACTCCTTTTCTGAAAACAGTGCAGGGAAGCTCCCAAAACAGGAAGCCCTAATTTACTGATTTCTTCTGCAGAAATTCCTGTTACTGTTTCTATGATATCTCTGAAATTACTAATCCTCTGTGTTTGAAATTTCACACTGAGGTAACCTAGCATGTTCCTGATCCAAAACCGTAGGTTTCATTAGAATTTGTTTCACCATTTGGGATTTATTATCCTTTTACCAAGGTGACCTGTTACAGGACTTTTCAGAAAAATGAAGTTGTACGGAATGCCACGTGTCACTGGTTCATATTCTGAGTCTGATATTCGGACCACCAAAAGAAAAGTCCGTTCCCTTTCTAGAACATCTTTAGGAATTCCATTTGGACCTCTGTAGCTCAATATATTGCAGATCTCCCCAGATGTCCTATTTAGGGATGAATTCTGGAAGAGGCTAGAACCCTAACTTGGAGAGATCATATCTCCTAGAGTACAACGAATCTGAGTCTAATTTTTGGACACAGGAATCATCAGGATTTTATATTCATCCCTTGCAATTTTTAGATTCTAAGACTTCTCCAATCTTGGAATATAGAGACTGTACCAAAGCTTAGCAGTTTTAGTATTTAGGGTTTCTCCTAGCTCAGGGTCAAACTAGGGTTTGACTTTCCTCGATTTTCACCCAACCAAATTTCTTGATCCAGGTCTCTAAACTTTAGTTTTAATGAGGAGAATAAACCTATGCTGGTCTCACTCAAAAATTCCTCTTCTGTAGAAAGCCCTAATTTCCACATCGAAACTGAAAATGCTTGAGATTGAATTCTGCATCGACAGAAAGATGCACCCTTCAATGGGGAGTCATCTTAGCATACTTTTGCTGAAAATATGTGGAGGAAGATCCACAAAATAGGAAGCCCTAGTTCCTGTAGCTGCACAATGTCTTCTTCTCAGGTTAGCTCTGATACCATGTTAGTTTTTCATCACATTTAAGCTAGCATTACGATCTTAGGATCTTTTCACTGAGAGAATAACAACCACAGCAATAAAACACAAGCACATCACAAGAGACAAGAGGCACAAAGAGTTTTCCTCGGGGAAACCATAAAGGAGAAAACCCCGCAACTTTCTCTAAGATAGAATCAACACCAAAACAGTAAGAGATCTCCCAAAATAGCAGTAGTCTTCTGTCTTTTGTCTAGTCCCAAAATTTCCTTCTCCAGTAGTGTGCCACACTTAGGAGAGCAAGTGATGTATTTCACAAGTGATAAATAGAGACACTCCCACTCTCTATTTATATTCATCCGTTCACTTGAATTTCCTTTTCATACGTATGCTCAACCTAATAATTACTACTCGAGCCTACACCTTAATTAGTGTATAATAACTCAAGTGCCCCGAAACTGTGGGGACTTACCTAATGACTTGATATGACTTGATTACATTTTTAATCCTCCCGATCGGAACATCGGGGCATGACCACATGACTCAAATACATAATAGAGACATCCCGAAATAAACATCGGGTTATAATATATAAGATACATAGAAGAATACATTCCGAAGTTACATATACATCAACACACGGGAGAATCACCCGAATTTGAGTGTGGAGCAGAAAAGTGCTAGTGATGGCCTAAAAGAGAAATATGCTATTGTCAAATGGACAAATCTAGGAAATTGCACGCCTAGAGGTAGCAAAAAAAAAATACCATGAAGTCAAACTAGCTGTTGTGTGGAAGAGGATTTCCATGCAAGGATGAGGGACTTAAAAAGAGAAGTTTCCCTTAAACCCTATCTTGTTGATTATAAATACCTTTTATAAGTTTTATACTTTAAATGTATGAGGATATGCTTTGCATGCATAGGATATTGAGGATTATACATTTATAATAAACCACTAATGATAGTTATTGCATTGATTTTGGCATTAGTGGAAAAACCAACGACAACATGGACATGGCTGAATATGTTGCTGATGTTGACAAATGTGACCAGCAACCCTATGGAGAAAGGGATAAGGCAACAAGTTGATAATCCAAAGTTGGTGAGCAAATTCTGAAATCTCCTGCAAAGGACCAACCAAATTGGTAATGTCAAGGGTGTAAGTAGGACCCATGAAGGTAAGAGTTTGATTATGATAAATTGCATGGAGTGGTAGACGTAAGAGATCTCATACCATGTGGGTATTTGAATTTTATACTGCATTCATATAGAAATATGTTATGCCTGTATTATGTTGCTATGAACTAGTATCCTGAAGAAAGTAAGCACTTATGATCTTATGGTAATGCATCGCATATGAAGTAGTCATGGTTAGGCCATGTATGATATGTTTGAATGCATAGCATTCCTAAACCAATGCAAGGTAGCAGTGAGTGCGTATGGATTAAAATATTTTATAAATCTTTTAGTTATGCATTGAATGGATGCATATGGAAAGTAGGAGTAAATGTTGTAGATATGATTACATAAGTATGGGTGAAAATATGGTGATGCATTGCATGAATGCATTGAGATAGTGCATGTGATCTTATGAATAACTAATGGCTGAAATGTTGAATTGATGACAATTCTAGAACCATTTCAAGAGTTGTTATGAATGCAGGATAATAAGTGCATAAAGAGGATTGTCATGATGAATAGGTTGCCGGATATGCTCTATGGACGGGCTAGGTGGTAAAATGATACGTTTGTGAGGAAGGGAGTATCTAAACAATTCATTTAAATTGCATAAATGATGTGACTATACCTTGCAAATGTTAGTATGATAATGATTGCATGAATTAAATGAGTTTTGGTAATATTAATGCAATTAATAGCGGGAAGTATTTGAATTTATAAATGCTCCAGTGATTATTGTAGCAATGAAAAGTTATATGCATTGAGAACTACTAAGTGTTTGGCTGACTGAGGTTCAGGTTTCAGGTAGATTGTTTGGGGCATGGAAAAGTGGGTAAGACCATGACAAGGACATGGGTCTCCCATGTGAAAGAGCCAAACCTTATGAGAAAAGTCTCATTGCTATGAAAATAATTTGTATGCATAATGAGTTCTTAAATTTGAATTGTGAATTTCAGATTTGAGAAATTGCTGACAACTACTAATCACTATTGTCTTGCATAAGATTGTGTCAGGTGGATGTATTGTAAGTGGGTATTCATGTTATGCTAGTAAGCTTAAAATTATAATGGGCATAGTGGTGCTACATACAAGAGACCCACAAAAAAGGATCACCTCATTGCCAAGTGTTAACACCCAAAAAAGGTTCACTACCTCATCTACCCCATTACATGGCTCATTTGTCCATTTTCCTACCATATTTCCATCAAAAACCCATAAAACCATGCAAAAAGCCTCCAAAAGGCTTAAAATACCTCCAAAAGGCCATAAAACCCTCTTTTCCTCTAAAAATATCCAAAATTCCTCCAAAAAAGAAAAAAGGAATAAAAAATATAAAATAATGAGGAAAATGAGGAAAAAACCCTAAACAGCTGAAACCCTAAACAACTGAAACCCTAACCCTAAAACCGCATGGTTTCCAACTATAAATAAGTGATGGAGACCCCTTATTCAAGATCCACAATCACAAGTATCCTGCCTCTGCCAAAATTGCTCGTGAAACGCTAGCTCACCATTGAAGCTACTTTCACCGTGAGAGCCCCTTTTGGCCCATTTCCACCATTGGAGAAAGAGAAGAAGCAGCTTGAAGCTCGGAGCCACCGACATCGGACCAGCGCAACGGACTTCACCAACCTCCACATTGGAGGTAACACTAATAAAGATCATTATTTACTATTTACTGTTTTTGTTTCATGTTATTTACTTTCTACTGTTTTGCTTCATGAATGTTTAGATTTAGTTTTTATTTCAGTTATAGCTTTTAATTCATATATCATTTGAACTGCTACTAAGGAATCCATTGTCCTTAGTAGGTACTCATTCGTACAAGCTAGGGCTAAAACCCTAGCAACAGTTTTGGCGACTCCGCTGGTTTATTTTCTGCAATTTTATTTTCCGTTTTTCCTTTCGGCTGTCGCTTTCGGCCGCCGCCGACCGCGACTTTCAGCCCCATAGCCGCGGCCCGACCGCGCCTGTTTCCCTCAAACCTGCGGTCCGACCGCACCTGTCAGCCATTTTCCTGCATCCCGGCTGCGTCTTTTCCTTTCGCAGTCGCGGCCCGACCGCGTCTGTCGGCCTCAAACCCGCGGTCCGACCGCGCTTTTTTGCCTCAAACCCGCGGTCCGACCGCATCTGTCTGCCTCAAACCCGCGGTCCGACCGCGTCTGTCGGCCTCAAACCCGTGGTCTTTTTTTTTTCTCGGCCAGAAAGCCGCGACCTGACCGCGGCTATTTCCCTCAAACCCGCGGTCCGACCGCGGGATTCCGCC
>LPNX010177242.1:0-82500 GCA_001517045.1 Pseudotsuga menziesii
GGAAGGAAGAACATACTGGAAAGTTAGACAAGGGAAAAGGAGTCCAAGAATTCACATATTTGGGTGCTTGCAATGACTTACATGAAGACTTTGATGCATCTAGCATAGAATCAAACGTGGCTTCATATTCAGATGAAGGTTCAGGCGATGAAATTGGAAGTGAACAAGATGAAGAAGATAGGGAGACGATGAGCATTGCTTGAACAACGCCTTACCAAGACTGCACTACACATGCTTTTATATATATATTTTTTAAAACAGTCACAAGCGTCGCTTTTTCGATGCTTAGCCTTACAAACCGTCGCTTTTCTGACGCTTATAGCTGTCTCTCTTTCGACGCTTAGACTTAAATGCCATCGCTTTTCCGACGCTTTTCTCTGTCGCGCTTTCGACGCTTAGATTTAAACGCCGTCGCTTTTTCCACACTTCTTGCTGTCGCTTTTGCGACGTTGTTTCTTAATATCCGTCGCTTATCCGACGGCAAGAATGAGATTTTCTTAAAACATTTTCACTACCGTCGAAGAAGAGCTGTCGCTTAACCGACGCTTATTTTTTAACCGACGGTTACTTAGGTGTCGCTTAACCGACGGGTAGTCAGGTGTCGGAAAACTGACGCCAAGTTTTCGACGCTTAAAAAAAAATCAAAGTGTCGTACATGCGACAGGGAAGTGTCGAAAATCCGACATGACGGCCGTCAGAGTTTTGGTCAAAATGTAGTAGTGGTTGACCAAACAAGAGCGTTGTTGTAGCTGTGAACAGGCCAAAATAACCAGATATCTTGCAGAATCAGTTCTCCTAAGTCTAAACCATAGGATAGCATTGCATGTGGGAAAATAGAGTTAGACTAAGGTAAAAACTATGTACTAAGTATGTATTACTACTCCTACACCCCCCTTAATCCATACTTAGTACAATTTGATCAACAATATTTATTAAGGCCTTCGAAACTAAGGCACAAGTCACCTTTTACAACAATGTTTATTAATCCATGTAACCAAGGTAAGGAGGAAAACATCATGGGAAAAAACATCCCTAAAAAATGGATATGAAAGAAATCAAAAGGTCTTAATAAGGTCCTCTTATTCACTTGAATGATCTGAAAGAACAACTTCTTGGTGATGTACTTGGTGAAGATGTTGTGGATGCCAAGATCATGCATCAATGCATCAAAGTGTTGTGAACAAAGATCACGTGAAGAGGCCCTTTGATGGTCATAATTTGATGATGGAGGGGCATCATTAAAATGTATTTTTATTCAATAATACTCTGATATAACAGCATAATCAACCATGGAAAATATATCCCTACAAACTCTTTCCCAAATAACATCAAAAGATTCAACAAAAGTTGCATTATGTGTAGCTTCCATATCATGAATAAAACCATGAATCTTTATCCCCATTTGATGAATAACCTTAATAACTCTGTAACAAATATCATGAGGCTCTAAAATATCAGAATACATGTCATACACAGCAGAAAATATCAGAATTATGGTATCTCCATGAGCGAATGGATCCATAGGAAGAGAAGAGTGAGCAACTAGATCACAATTGCAATTGAGAAAACCTGGAAGGTATGGAGACTTGAGATTTGAACCATGGGTGGTGAAAGAAATTCCATACATATGGAACAAAATTCCCATGAATTCCAATGATATGACTTTCCATCCAATAAAATACATACAAGACATAACAACAACATATACAAGAGACATAGCATTGGAAACTAGGCAACTTTATGAATTTCCAACTAGTGAACTTGAGGGTTGTTGGGTATTTTGGTCATGAAATGGTGGGGGAAATGAGTCAATAACTTTGATAGGCTGTATATAATCTTGTATATCATCTTCAGAATCAAAATTGGAAATATCTGATTGGATTGGGAAATATCTTTTAGAAGGCACATCAAAAGCTAGTGAAAAATGACTAGTTTTGGGAGGAAGCTTTAATGAACTGACTGGGAATTTTTCCAAGGAAGGGATGTATGTTTCAAGTTATGATATATAATAATGTGAATCAGAAATATAGAAATCTGAATTTGGTTTTACCCATGCACCCAATGCATGCTCAGCCTTACCATTTCCTTGCTTGCGCTCCCATCTTTTTGCAAATTCGGGAACAGCAATATGGTTCTCCTCAAGGAGTTTGGTCATGATGTCCATCATATTTATAAAGAAATATTTCTCAAGATGTGAAACTATGCAATAATAACATGTGGTTCTTTCTCTCTTATTTCTCCTCCTCCTGGATCTCGAGCTCCGATAAGTAGAACTAGAGCTTTCTGAACTTAATTCCTTCTTCTCTTTCTCTATTTGTTTCAAATCTTTCTTCTTTCTATGGGATTGATTTGATACACCAGAAGCAATGTATTTATATTTGTATTTTATGATGGTACCCATTTGTATGAGCTTTTCTTGCTCCTTATTCAAAGACTCTATGAAATCTTCTAGTGTAGGCATCTTCCAGTTTCTAGTTGTAAGTTTGCTAGAGTGAAATGTCGAAACATACACAGAATACTCTGGCCCCAACTTAGAAACAATGGACAATATAAGATGATCATCTTTCTTCTCTATGCCACATTTTTTTAGCTGAAATACTAGCACTTTAAAATTGGTGAATAAGTCTTCAATGGTCTCATAGTGAGCCGCGCTCAGTTATATTAGCTCATTCTCAAGCTGATGGCCTCTCATTTCATTTGTCTTCCTGAATAGTGACTCAAAATTGACCCAAACTTCATTCAGCGTGCCAATACTTCTATATGAAATATAAGTTCTCTTGAAGTGTCGAGGTAGAGTATACCAAATGCCTCATCAAGTCTATTAAAAAACTTACCTTTCTCCATAGCAGAATTTGGCTCATGTTCAGTTCCCATGGTGACCCGGTAGAGAAACTTGGACCTCAACTAGATGACCATATCAGCCTTCCATTAAAAATAATTAAATGGAGTAAGAAGAGCTTTATATTTCTCCATCCTGCTTGCGCAACTTGTGACAAAAATATTGTTAAACCTGCAAAGAAAACACTCATGTTTTCTGGAAATATGCCCTAAACATGAACTCAAACCTCACAATATTTGTTTATAGCTCCAACTAGCTCTGACACCATGTGATAATTTGTTTCTCAATCAGATCTAGGATCTATAACAATGTTCACACTCAAATTGTTTGACAAAATGTGCAATAGAATCAACAAAGAGACAAAAAATAGCTGGAATAGCACATATGAATGGTGCTAATTGTTTATCATATTATTATCATGCATCTTGCATATGTTATAGTATACATTTACAATAAATTGGAAAAAAATTGTGATTCTCTGGAATTCAATTGGAGTTGTAGATGTGTCATGGTGAGATTTGACCTCGATCCCCCCTAGGTGGACCAATGGAGCTCCAAATCAGCCCAAACACTCACGAACCAAGGTGTGAATGTTGGTGAAGTGTGTTGGGGCATTAAATAATCCAAGGCATATGTTGGTGATAATATAGAGGTTAGTGGAGGCTCAAGGTGGAAATAAATTATATTGGGAGAACCAAAATAGGAAAAATACACCACTAGCACCCTTAGTCAAACCAGGATCCCCCAAATCAAGGAGGTAGCACCCCAAGGAATTAAGAGGGTTAACATGGGCTGGGTTGAGCAAACTAAAGCACTGTTGTAGGTGTGAATAGGCCAAAATAGCCAGATATATTGTAGAACTAGTTCTCCTACGTATAAACCATAGGATATCATTACATGTGGGAAAATAAAGTTACCCTGAGGTCAAAACTATGTACTAAGGATGTATTAATTCTCCTACACCCTTCATATCCAAAAGAGATGCAAAAGGACATTGACAAATTGGGATCAAGACCCATAAGCAAAGGTGAAGGTCATTAAGCAATTAGGAAAAAGCATAGGATAAGGTAGCTTCAGAACCAGGATCCAGTATAAGTATATATTTTTCCCATAGAGATATATTTGGTAAGTCAATTACTTTCATTTAATCCATTAACTAGTTTTCTAGCATAAGATATAATGCTTTTCATGTATGAGAGTTTCTCCTATATGCCCTCCATAGATTGCAGTTAGGGTTTTATTGATAGATATAGTCAGGGTTTTCTCCTATATTCCCTTCATTGATTGATTAGGATGGGTGTTTTTATACAAAAAATACTTCACCTACTTCCTATAAACCCTAATACTACATACCCTGACAATCAACCCCGCTTATGGATAGTGGATAGATATACAATGTGGATAGATACAATTAGTGTTTGATCCTATATTCCCTCCACTTATTGACTAGGATGGATGGTTTTATACAAAAAAATAATTCACCTACTTCCTATAAACCATGCTACAACATACATTGACAATCAACCCTGCTTATGGATAGTAAAATAGATATACAATATTGTCTTGTCTTATAAGGGCTTTCATGGCTCGTACTATCTAGCTTGATACCAGTTCAGTTAAGTATGGGATGGTACGGTTCGGTTAGGTGAGGAGGATCAATCATGACCAAGAGCTTATCCAGTGAGGTATGGGCTTCTACCGAGATTTACAGCGATGGTTATAGGGAACATTAAGTTGGTGCCTAGTTGCTTATCATGTTTGGATATGAACGTTTACAATAGAAATAATTTGAACTATAATTATCCACTAAAACTTCCAACCTAAGCACTCATCCTTAGGAGTAAAACACTTTGAAAACTTAGCATCATATGTGCGCCTTGGGGACCTCATATTATAACCTTTGTCTTTTAAACATACTTTTCATCCTTCCTTTTTAACCACCCTATCAATCACACCTACGACTCTAGAACCTCCCGAAACTCTTCCTTTGGACCCTATGGCCTCATACCTACTCCTTCGGAATAGCCTTAGGAAATCACACTTTTGTGGGACTATCCTAACCTATGCATTAGACATACACCTTGGTTGCACCTGAAACTCAGCCTCTTTAAACTCAACAAATTACTCCTTTGGACCTTCTTCCTTGGGACCTCTTAAGTCCAACCTTTATAATAACCTTGCAACTATACTTTGAAACCTATATCTATTACATCATTGGAAAAATATTTACACTCATCCCTTGGGTCTTATGCTATAGCTTTGGTGGAACCTAAACCTTATACTTACTGAATTTAATCATCCCTATTACAAACTATACCATCTGTGTGGCGAACTGTAAGCAAAGACAGAGCACTATAAGCTATTTGAACCGTGCCATAAGTAACTATAAGAATCTAATAGAAGCTAAAGTATATCTAAGATATTAACAAGACTATACTTAAGGGATGGGGTTCTTGCATGTAAATAGTTGGTACAAGGTGATGGGATTCCTAGCATGCCATACATCTCTTCTAGTTATAATGACTATTCTTTCTCCACTCATTGACTCAATGCTCCTAGGTTTTATGCAAAATCTCTCAAAATGTAGGATATCACATTATCGAGAGTCCAAATCTTGTAAGCGATGGAAAATCTAATGATTAGTCCAAGATACCAAGTAAAAAGAGGCATCCTTAAAGTTTGAGAATAAAAAATTACTTCATAACAAGTTATATCTATATGAAAATATTCAAATATCCATGAAATATATAAAATACAAACATATTAAAGTTTTAAACAATGATTTCACTTAAATATGTGAAATGACTCGTTGATAGATTGACAAAGATTAAAGTCCTTGGTCTTTCTGGTCTTATGGGTGAAAGGGGTTGGTTATCCACCTTTATGGTACACCTTGGTATTATTATTATGAGGGTTTCCTTATATTCTTATTGTGACCCCCTTGCGGGCATTATTCAATCCCCTTGCTGGCATTATTGAAGCCCCTTGCGAGCATTATTGTAAACACTGTGTTGGCATATTATAAATCCTCTGCGAGCATATTGTAAACATTATGCAGGAATATTGTAAAAAATATGATATTTCAAGATGATATCATGCTTATTATATTGTGGCAGGGGGGGACTCAAAACACGCTTGCAGCTTCTGGTTAATTAAACATGATTTTCATATTAAATCTAAATCTTTTCTTCATTAATCATGTTTATTAGACATTGTTCAATTTTTACTTTTCNTACTCAAAACACGCTTGCAGCTTCTGGTTAATTAAACATGATTTTCATATTAAATCTAAATCTTTTCTTCATTAATCATGTTTATTAGACATTGTTCAATTTTTACTTTTCAATATGAATATGTGTTCATTATTGTATTGTGGAAGGATGACCATGGGAAATACCCAATGGTGTCCCAAAAAGTAATGTTGTTTAATTGGGACAACATAGTTGAATGACACCCTCGAATTATTCTTTTAATTGGGACAACATAGTTGAACGACGCCTTCCTGTGGATGCACCTTTTTAGATAAAGGTCCAAATTGGACATTACACGATTTCTTGTTGTATTGTTTATGAAGGATACATGTTAGTATTTTATCTGCATGTGCTTGGAGAGGCATGGGATCTCCCAATCTTATGTCGACTGATAATCAGTTAGGGGATTTTGATAGAAGAACTAGCCAAGCTTTGGGAATTCTTACTCAAATTTCTGTACTTTGGGTGGGAAGACCATATTAGTTGATTTTATGGTAATAGAGGACCCCTTGGACTTTAATATGCTCCTCAATTTTGATTATGTTTATGCTATGCAAGCTATGGTGTCCACGCTCTTTGTCTGATGTACTTTCCTCATAATGAAATCATTTTCACTATTTATCAGCTAGAATTTGTTGATCCCTCTCCTAACCCAACTAGAGACGAATTCTATCCTTTTTTGATTCCCAATGTTTCGGTAGAAACTACCCCACCATGGGTGAATTATGTGGCCTCATATCCCTCGTGTCCAATTTCCACTGAGAATAAGCCTCTGGATTCATGCTTACCTTCTTGAGACTTGGTCCCATCAGTTCACCGGGTGATCTATCAATGGGGATTTTGGAGCCTGCTCTCCACCCTACTGATCCATCTGAATGTTTAGACATGTATTCTATCTGGGATGATCTAGTTCCTTTCGATGATTTATTCCTAGAGTCCTTGATACAGTCTAGCCTTCTTATAGATGTTGACTCGATTGTATTTAAATCCAACCCTAACTCGCTTGTTGATCCTGATCTATCTGATGATTGATCCTCCTATGTTTATATGGTTGGTTCTTTGGACTTTTCCATTGAACAGCAAGTCAATGATCCTGATGAGTTTGATTTACCTTGTATATTTTTTGACTCCTATGATACTGATTTTTTTCCTGTAAATTCTATTACCCCTGGAAACTTTAGTTTTTCTATTGAGGTTGATCTTATTGACTATAGAGTCTTCCTTGGTTAACTCTTCCTTGATTATTCCCCTTGTTGAATAAATCAAATTTGTGATTGTTTCTACCAAAGTGACCTGTATCAATCCTCTTATTCTAGATATGATATTGATACTGTTGTTTCTTGGAGACAGGATTTGCACTTGGATTCATAGTTGTTTACTAGCCTTGCCTTATTGTTCAAGATATAAATTCATTTGCATGTACCCTTATTGCACTTATGAGCCTGATGTCGGCTTCCACGCTTTTAGACCATTGTATAATCCCTCATCTCTACTCTCATCTTCATCCAGCCTTGTATCATCCTGTCGTTGTAACTTAACACATTTTACTTGGAGGAGACATCCTTGGAGTTTCCTTATCTTCCTCATGTTCCTTACACTATGATTACTCTTGTTCCTCACACTTGGAAATAGTTCTTCATGCCTCTAACACTCCTCTCCTTGAATTTAGAGAGTTCTGTTTTCTTTCCTTCGAGCTTGTAAAAAATAGTAAGGATTCCACGAGTTGAATTTTCTGGGCTTGTTAAAAATTTAATAGAAAGGTATGGAGTTACCTTTAATCTCTATTTTGACTCCTTAAACATGACAAGATTTCTGATTTCTCTTGTCCCTTCAAACACGTTAAAGGATGTGAAGGAACATCCACATAGGTATAAGTTTATCTCTTTTTCGGTCCATGTTGATTACTTACGAAAAAGAAATATTTTATTTTCTTTGGAAATGAGAAGAGTATATTTAGGTATAGGTTTATCTCTTTTTCAGTCCTAGAGGACTAAATTTATGAAAAATGAACCCTGTTTGAGCTTACTTTTCTCTTTTTCATGCTCTGGTTTAAACATGAAAAATATTTTGAGAATTCTTTGTGCCATTATCATGCTCGTTAAACTTGAAGTACAAAGCATCGAGTTTACTTTTGTGTGTCCCATTCGTGTAAATAAATGGAACTTTCAGAGTGATCTTTCCTTCCTTCACACTCATTAAACTAAGGATACCTTCTTGCTTTTGAAGGAGCGTTGGTTTGGTGATAGTTTACCCCTTTTTGAACCTTGCCGACTAAGTACAAAAAGGTATACCTTAGTTCGTTTGAGCTAAGAGAGTTCTCCTATGGATTGTTTTATACTTTTCAGACTTTGGAGACAAACTTTACAAAAAAATCCACCCTAGAGTCTTCTTTGGAATTTTTAGACTCTCAAATTGTGAAAACACCATCGAGCATATACTAATTCGGGCTCGTAAAATCCACGAATCAGTGCTTTATCAAGAATTCTTCTCTCTCTTCTTCGAGATTTCCAACAATGAAGAAGGTCCTGAGTTTTCTTTCTTAGACTCTTTAAACCTTTACAAGAAAGAAGGAAAGGGAAGTTCATTCAAATGTCTTTCGTATCATGGTAGCAAGTTTTGTCTCCTTGAACAAAGCACCAGTTTTGATTCTATCAACAGTTGGGTTCTAGTTTTCAGCCTTAGGATTAAGCATGATATCATAGTTTTTTACTCCTCCAGTTGGTCACTTTTACAATTATATGGAGAATCTATCAATGTCTCCTACTTTGCATATTTGTGTCATTGGTCCCTTGGTGTAAAAAGTTTCCTAAGTCACTATTGTGTCGTGCTCATTATTCAAGGATAAAGCCTTTGTTGGTAATTATGCAGCTTTCTTGACCTTTTGTGTCGGCCACTCCCTAGTATCAGTTCATTACATCAAGTATTCGGCAGTTCTTTCTCCAAAACTTTCTACCAGTTCCAAATCCAATCAGTCTTTGAATTACCTCATGTTGGATGATGGAGGATGCCTTAATGCCTTCCTTCCAACAGATCTCTTCCTATCGAATTCAACACATCTTGCTCTGGGAATGAGATTTATAGGTTATGATAATACGTTTGAGATTGCATTCATCTGTAACATCCCAAAAATTTCACAAAATTTAAAATTTTTCTATGTAATAATAAATGCTAAATCCTAGCTAGAATGCTAGTTCAATGGTTAACTTTAATCTAGTTGACAGATAGTTTATAAAGACATGACATAAAATGAAAACTTAGCAGTTAATATCCTTGGCTAACTATAACTAAAATATTACATAAGTACTTACTAACTTATAATACACCTTCTATTAATAGTATTCGATATGTATTGATTTTTTAGTCTTGAAAGTTAATGAGTTAGAAAATTATTGAATTCATATCAATTGTTTATTTTCCAGCATGTGTATGATTCTAATAGTTGTTTTCTTTTCTTATTGAAGGGGATTGAGATTAGCATGAGGCTTACTTAGATTTTTTAAAGCTAATGCAGATTCGATGCTTGTACAGGATTCACAGGTAAAAAAATTTCTTCCAGGTTACGATGTAAGGTATTAAAGATCTGAATACTAAAGAGTAAGTTAGGAATAAAAAACTTAGACTCTTTCTACTGTCTAAATTATCAATGTGGAATATTTTTAAGGCCTAAAGAAATGACTACTCTACCTAGGTAACAAAATGGAATTGGTAGTGATGATCAGTTGTTCTGATATAATAAAATTATGGTATGAAGACATTCAACATGTTTTTCGTTGAACGCAGTAATATGAGTCTAAAAACATTCTCCAAGTTTTATTACTATGCACTCTAAAATGTTAACCTAGAACTTCCTAAGTCCCTAATATATCATTATTAATTTTTCTATTTGCACTAGAACTCATTGCAAAGAAATATACAAACTAACCTAGGTACTTATATTCTATGCATACCATATAAATTAACCTAGGTATAAAACTATTGCATCCAAATAACAATTTCAACTTAACTAAACCTAGATAGAACTTGACAATGCATAAATATATATATACAAACTTAAAACTAGCTCAAAACCGCCACCCACCAAATGACCAGTTTAAAATAAACCAAGTAATGATATTACTTTGTAAATAATGCAGGGTTAAAATCGTGCAGATTCCAAACTATAACGAAACCCCAAAGTATTTCTATGGTAGTGTATTCCACATGGGGGTTGCTTGTTGGAATTAGGGATTTGGCATTAAACCCTTAATTCAAGGTATTCAAAGCCTTACCCTGACTCTCATTGGGTTCCACTTGTTGTTTACTGTTGGAAGGGGAGAGCAGACCGATAGGCCTCAGACTCTTCAGAGCTTTGCAACGATTGTCACCCTTTAACTGCTCATGGCTTTTAGCAGGTTGAATCTCTCTAGTTCTTTTCCAATATTGTTGTATTCAACTCGGTCGTGGTGTTAGCAGGATCTCTTCTCTGGTTTCTTTATTAATACTAGTTCAGCGAACTCAACATTAAAAAAATAGGAATGGGAAGAGAATCTCCAGCATTCTTCTTTTATTTACATTATTTATACCAAGCTATTTACTAACAGTTTTAAATTGTTTGCTTGTTTGAACGTAGGTGATCATACTTTTCAAAAACACAGTCGAATGCTAAAGGAGTTTTCTTGAGCTGGAAGATGTGAGCAAGGAAAGGCTTCAGGTAAGCCTGAGTTTCAAACCCTAGGGTACCCTTCGTTGACTTTGTTTACGATGATATAAATGGTGCTTACGGCTTAATGATGTGGTGTTCATTCTACTTGCATTAGATGGTAGTTTGGTTCTGGTTAAAGGAGGAGGACATAAGGTCGAATTTAATGACAACCCCTACGGTTTCACAAGAGAGCTACAGCTCATGTAATAGTAAATTAGTTTTAAAGAATAATATTGTTTAAAGGTTTTTGAATGATTGTTCATACTATGAAAAATTAGTTTGAAATCCTCCTCGACCTTTTTTCCTCGGCCAATGTAACTTCTTTTGTGGCTATGAAGTTGTTAAAGCATTTTGGTTTTTAAGAAGAAGACAAAAGTGGCGACTGTTGGTTGAATTTCTTGATAAAGTATAGTTTTTGTTTTACGGTTCCTTTTAAGGGCAAATCATATGGCATGTGTAATATCTGTTAGCATTTTTCTTTTTTTTGTAATTTCTTAGGTTGCGAAAAGGTTTAAACCTTGGTAATTTTAATTGTCTACTTGTAAAAACTATTCTATAAGGACTGAACCTAGGGTTTTGCTTTTTCTTTTAATAATAGTTTTGATATTTAATTTAATTCCATAATTTCAATTTTTAGTATAAAAAATAGTTTAATTATATTAGTTTTATTTTTAAATGGAAATAATGGAAATCTACCCTTGATTTACTTAATCTGTTGGATAAATATCTTGAGAGATAAGAATTAGACTTTATCTTAAATATACAGTTTGACTATTTTAAACTAAATGCTAGTTGAGGTAAACTTCTTGTTCTATAAAAAGGTTTATATTAATGAGTAGGGTTTTAGAAGGATTTTTTATTATCTTAGCAATAGTATTAATTTTATACTATATGTTTATAGTTTTTGTTTCTTAAGTACTTAAGGTACTATAATAAAATAATTATCATAATATTTACCATATTCAATCTATTAACTATTCATTATGAACTTACTGTGTTGATGTTTAACAAAGAATAGTTTGGGTTTTAACTGATATTTACTTCTTATAAAAATAAATAGAATACCTGTTTATGAATTAGGTATTACGGTATTAAAATAAATAATTAATTTTCTTTGCTAAGTGTAAATAATTTAATTGTATTACTCTAATATTTATTTTATTATAATACACATAGTTTACTATATGTGTATCAACAGTTTTACTATAATAGAATCTATATAATAGTCTTTAGAGGTTTATGCATAAAAGTTTAAGTCCTGGAAAAGGAATTATTATGGAAAATTAGAAGTAAAAGGTTCCAATGTTAAACAGTTACTTGAAGATATTGTTGGAAACTTAAACAAAAGAAAAGATTAGTGAGATCATTTCTAAGTAATTTTTCAATTCAATAGCAGTTTTAGAATATTTTATCCATGCATAATCATTCCTATCTACAGCTAAACCATCCTTCTGCACTAGAGTACTTCATCATAAGATGAGTGGAAAAACACAGAAAGGAAATTTTACTCATCATTCATCATTTCTAAATTATAGGTTCGTTTACTTTGTTAAACATATACAATTAAAATTCCTGAATAAAATGCAAACTTAAACAGTCTATTTGCAGATGCAAAGTATCTATGTAATATTAGTAAAACTAATCATGTCTACCTTCATTCCAGTAATTTTCTTGCATAAAGATAAATAAAATAGCATAATGGAACCTGGTGATTTGTAGAAGAGACAAACAGCCCAAGGATCCCATTCCACCCAACCTTTTCCTAAAGATAGCTCAATTGCGTGTCTTAGGACCCCCAATCCTATCCACGGATCCACCAAGGTGAAATGCACTATATGAAGAAATGGGATTAAATACCCCTGCAACTCAACAGAAGTACTTTAATAGTAGTAGTTATTCCCTCGGTAGTAAAGAACTCATCTACCAAGTTGCACTAGTTCTGAAAATAGTCTTAACACTCAAACCACTTCTAACTTCCCCTCATCAAATCTCTTGTGCTCTTTTTTCAACTTTAGAAATTTAACAAGGTAACCATTGAACAGCCTCCTGTTGAAATTTGATGGATAGATATATGCATTCCTAGGTCTTTTTGGTCAGTTTTTAAATTAATGAGACACCTACTCTATTCCACTTTCTTAGGGAACATGACCACAAATTTAGGGAATTTCCCCCCTGCAACAACTAGAAGTGGTTGAGGATGCTTCCATGTGTCAGTTTACTCTCACCCCAGTCTATTCCTCCTAGTGATTCAGTGGACACTCATTCAATAGCCTCCTTAGGTTGTTTGTCTCATCTTTTATTTATTAAGTAATAAAATATTCAACATAATTAATTACAGTCATCCCTATCCCCACTTGGTCAATAGTAATAAACTTTACAATAAAAATAAAATATAATGTTTTCTTAAACATAAGATATTATTGAAATTGGGGTACGTGATATACACCCCCCCTTAAGTACAACACCATCCTCGATGTTTCTTTATTCATCATCCTCAGAGCTGCCCTGGAACAGAATTGGATATGTTTCTCGCATATGAATCTCCAATTCCCTAGTTGCTTCTTCTGGACTAAGGTGCTTCCATTGCACCTTCACCTATCCAATGGTGCGATTTCAAAGTAGGATTTCCCTCTTGTCGAGGATAAAGTTCGGTTCCACCAGAAAATCTCCTTTGGGCTCCACCTATACATCATTCCAATTTATCACATGAGTAGTATCATGTACATTGATCTTTTTACAACATAAATTTGAAAAACATTATGAAATTTAAGATTTGGTGGTAAGGCCAATTGGTATTCCACTGGTCCAACTCTGGATAATATTTCAAAGGGCCCACAGTATCTAGGTGCTAGCTTAGCATAGCTCCCTAATTTTAAGGAACTCTTTTTAGGTTTTACCTTAAGAAAACATGTTCACCCACCTATAACTCTTTTTTGAGTTCGTTTAAGATCCATTTGGCTCTTCTTTCTGTATTGTGCAACCTATAAATTACCTCGTACCTCCTTCACGGTTAATTCCATTTCCTTTAATAAATCATGTCCTAATATTAACCTGTCAACGGGGTTACTCCATGAGATGGGAGTATTGCATTTTCTTCCATACAGAATTTCAAATGGGCTAAATTTTGATGAAGCTTGGCAGTGGTTGTTGTGTGAAAACTCAACCAAGTGTAGGTAGTCCTCCCATTTACTTGGTTGTTCTCTAACATACATCCTTAACATATATTCCAAAATCTGATTTTCCCTTTCAGTCTATCCATCTGTCTGTGGATGAAAAGATGTACTGAAATTTAAAGTAGTATTTAGACCTTTAAATAAGGATTTCTAGAATTTTCCCATGAATTTAGAGTCCTTGTCAAAAATTATAACTTTTGGAATTCCATGCAAACGAAAAATTGTTTCATAAATATTTCAACAATATTAGCAACCTTATGAGTGGTCTTTACTAGTATAAAATGGGTTTCCTTATTGATTTTTTCAACAACTGTTGGAATATATTAAAGCCACTCATAACTTAGGATAAAATAATTAATCATTATTTGATTAATTATTCACCCACTAGCTTAATTAGTTGGCATCCACTTGCACCTTAAAGTCAATACATGCCATCTATATCCTATGAATGATTTATTTCTAATTCTGGGTGGATATTGACCACCTTTTGACAATCTAGAATTAGTATACAGCACTTTACAGCAGATTCTACTTTATTCTGTTTTTCCTTCTTTTCTGTGGATAAGGTAAAGCTAGTCAAACTAGGAAACTGGGTGCTTTTGTTGCCAACCCATCCTTCATGACTTTTCCTCCATTTTCTAGGATTAGCATGTTTTTTCCATCTCGTTGACAACTCACTCATGCTTTTTTCAATTTTTGAAGTCCTTGATAGATTTGGGAAATGCTTTAGCCACCTATGGGGGTTTGCTATATTTTGGTAAGTCAACCTTTTTGAGATTTATGATTTTTCTCCATACAACTCAATTTTCCTATGAGAGATGTACTATTTATGTACACCATTATTCATAATTATTAAATGGAAGGATACACACCAATATTCATCTCTTCATTCATGTAATTCATTCTCTTTTCTTCTCTCTTTTTTTCATGTGTATGCTTGTGAGAATTTTTGGTAGCAAGATATATTTCATGTGCTTCTTCTTAGAATCATTTCTCATAGAATTTATCTATTATTTATACATGGTATCATAGCTACAGGGAGCACAACCTTTCCATATTCTACATGGTATCAGAGCAACAAGGTTGATCAAGTTCTATAGAGTTGAGGAGTGCATCCAATCTCCTATCCCTATCTGTAGAAGAGCTTGTCTAGCTTACAAGATTTTCTCCTAGTTTGTTTTGCAGATTTCAGACAGTATCTCCTAGAGCATAGTAAAAACTACAATATGGATTTAAAATTTCCTCTACTATCTCCTTTCAACTATTCTTATTGGAATCCAAAGATGAGTACATACTTGAAGAGGCAATGTCTCTTTGATGTCTCCATTGGTGCATTGAGCGAACCTGAGTCCTATGAAGAGAAGATTGATTGGATAAATAATTATTCTAGAGCTTATGGAATCATTTGCTTGGAAATGTCTCCAAATATACATCATCTCATAGATTTTGTTGAATTTCCATTTGAGCTTTGGAAAATTTTGGACAAAGCTTTTGGTTTGCAGGAAATAGAAGATGAAGCATGGAGTGAACCCAGCATCTCCTCTTGTTCTATCTCTCAAGATTTATTGGACTCTACATTCTATGATGAATTTGATCATGATGACTAATTTTCTCATACAGTTCATGTTGATGCTACCCTCTTTGATTCGAATGCTTCCTCCTTTAATCAAGAAGCAAATATTGAAGAGCCATCTTTTTCTGTGTCTCTTGAAGGTGAATTTTCTTCTT
Organism: Pseudotsuga menziesii; assembly: GCA_001517045.1. NCBI lineage: Eukaryota > Viridiplantae > Streptophyta > Pinopsida > Pinales > Pinaceae > Pseudotsuga > Pseudotsuga menziesii. The sequence goes on from LPNX010177242.1 coordinate 15,673, forward strand.
GTGATACTAATGATGAAAAAGAAGTAACATATGTAGATTCTATTGATGTTTATTATGATCCTATAACCCATTCATTTTTCTCTAAATCTCCTATCTTAGATTCTGAGATATATGTGCCAAATTCTTCACACCGTGTGCATACCTCTCTCATTGATGGTGCGCAACCCAATGGTTTCCATGATGTTTTCTTAGCTAAATCAAGCCTTATTTGTGTCATACCACTTACCTTAATTGATCTCATGTGATTCAGCATATCCTCTTTTGTTCTTGGCACCAATTCTCAGAACCTCCTTGAAGATTGTGAACATCTCATTCTTTCCTCCCTTCATACATAGCATTCATTATCAGTGTATTCCCATGAGTCTACTGATATCCTTATATGTGATCCTTTGGGTTATGATTTAGAAAAATATTTGTAGGTTGATACACATATCATACCACCATCCATACCATCTACCATACCTATGAATAATCCTAAGACTATACAAATCCCTAGTTCACTAGTTGATTCCTCATTGGTCTCTTATGCAGTGATATTTATCTTACATGGTTTGAAGTCTTTTGTATCTTTCAGTGGCTGGTTATCCATGTCCTTAGTAATACTTGGACTTATATTAAACATGTTTTTATCTGTTCTAAACACTTATGGTTCAAATCTTATGCCCATCCATCATTCATATTTTTACACCTATCATTTTTCCCCAGTTGCTCATAATTTTCCTAGTCTAGTCCTATATCCTCATGGATCCATTGAATCCTTTGTCCTTTATATTCCATATGCTATTATTTCTGATATATCATAGTTTTATCAGACTCATATCAGATCTATACAGGTGCTCCATCATATTGGAAGATTGACATGTGATTCACATCACAATTTTGCAGCTATTCAGGGAATTGGGTGTGAAATAAATTCTCTTAATTTTTGTCCTCTTTGGGAAGGAGTATGCACATATCTCTTTTACATTTTAGATTATGTTTGTAGATAAGAGTTTTAAATAATAAATAATAATTCATATAATGCTCCTACCTCATCACATGATTAGATACAAGGAGTCTCTCCTCTTCCTTCTTGTAGGTTCTACACTCTAGCGCATGATCATGGAGTTCATGATTTCTTCAGCAAGTCCTTCATCTAGAAGTAGTTCATTTAGCTCATTAAAGTGAATATGGATATAGGTTGAAGAAATTTTTCAAATTTTGTGCCTTTTCCTTTCTTGAGGGAGGATTTTCCCCGTGTGGTTTTGCCTCCTTCCTCACTTTTTTGGACATAATAATTGTTAAAGGGTGACCATAGCCTTATTGTTGGGCCCTATATGCAACCATATTTTTTGTCATACCATCATAAATTCAGACTTATATGGGGTTTTGGAATATATTAAACCTACTCATAACTTAGGATAAAATAATTAATCATTATTTGATTAATTATTCACCCACTAGCTTAATTAGTTGGCATCCACTTGCACTTTAAAGTCAATACATGCCCTATATATCCTAGGAATGATTTGTTTTTAATTATAGGTTGATATTGACCACCTTTTTACCATCTAGAATTAGTATACAACACTTTATAGCAGATTCTGCTTTATTCTGCTTTTTCCTGCTTTTCTGTGGATAAGGTAAAGCTAGTCAAACTAGGAACCTGGATGCTTTTGTTGCCAACCCATCCTTCATGAATTTTCCTCCATTTTATAGGATTAGCATGATTTTTCCATCTCCTTGAAAACTCACTCATGATTTTTTCAATTCATGAGGTCCTTGATAGATTTGGGAAATGCTTTAGCCACCTATGGGGTTTTGCTATATTTTGGTAAGTCATCCTTTTTTATATTTATGAGTTGTCTCCATACAACTTGATTTTCCTATGAGGGATGTACTATTTATGTACAATATTATTCATCATTATTCAATGGAAGGATACACACCAATAGTCATCTCTTCATTCATGTGATTCAGTCTCTTTTCTTCTCTCTATTTTTCCTGTGTATGCTTGTGAGAATTCTTAGTAGAAAGATCTATTTCCTGTGATTCTTCTTAGAATCATTCCTCATAGCATTTATCTATTATTTTTAAAACAAATACCATTATAGAATCATTTTGGTTCTGATTTCTAGGCAAACTTGTAATGAAATCAATGCTGATTATTTCCCATTTCCAGCTAGGAATTGGTAACGACTGTAATAAATCAGCTGGATCCTGATGTTCAGTATTAACCTGTTGACATTTAAAACATCTAGCAATATATTCTTCCAACTCATTCTTCATATTCAGTCAAAATTAATCTTTCCATAACATAGTGATTGTCTTTTGATAGCCAGGGTGTCCCGGATAAGGACTCTTATGTATTTCATTCAAAATTAGCAATTTAACTTTAGGTACATTAGGTACATACAATCTATGTTTATAAAGTATTAACCCCTTTTCATTTAGACTATATCATGTACTTAAACTTTCAGCTACATTTTATGCCACTTTAGCTTGCAATGTACGGTAATTTTCATCCAATTTTACTCCTTCTTCGAGTTGATCTTCTAAATATGTTTTGTAAGTACTAATTGCTTCCATAAAATTTAATTTTACGTTTCTTCTCAAGGCATCAACTACTTTATTTTCCTTCCCCTTGATATGTTGGATCTCAAAATCATATTCGCTAAGGAAATCTAGCCTCCTAGCTTGCCTTGTGTTTAAATTTGGTTGATCCAACAAATACTTTAAACCCTTATTATCCGTCATTAAAATAAATTTTCTCTTGATCAAGTGATGGCACCACATATTTAATGCATGTATCACGGCATCCAATTCTAGATCATAAGTAGCTTAATTTTTATCATGAATTTTAATTTTCCTAGACTCGTACGCTATTGCATGTCCTTCTTGAGATAAGACCCCACCAAGGCCATCATTGCATGCATCAGTACATACAACAAATTCCTTATTAGGATCCGCAATTCTTAGAATTGGTGCAATAATTAACAATTCCTTTAATTTCTTGAAACTCTCTTCACATTTTTTATCCCATACAAACTTCTTTCCTTTCTTCTATAGATAAGTTACGGGATTCGTGGTCCTTGAGAAACCCTCAATGAACCTTCGATAATACCCAGTGATCCCCATGAATGACAGTACATCAGTCACATCTTTTGGGACCAGCCCTTCGTTAATTTATTTTATCTTATCTGGATCAACCGAGATCTCATCTTTAGTTATTACGTGACTCAAGTATTGTATTTTATCTTTAAAGAAGTCTCATTTACTGAACTTGGCATAAAGCTAATGTTCCCTTAATACTTGTAAAATGATTTTTAAATGTTCCTCATGCTCTTATTTAGTCTTAGAATAGATTAAAATATCATCAATAAAAACTACTACAAACTTATCTAAATATTTATGTAATATGTTGTTCATTAAACACATGAATACTGTCTGGGCATTAGTTAACCCAAATTGCATGACAACAAACTCATAGTGACCATATCGAGTCCTAAAAGTCATCTTGAAAATATCCTCATCCTTAATCTGGACTTGATGATAAACGGATCTTAAGTCAATTTTTGAAAATACTATTGCTCCACGTAACTGATCGAAAAGATCATCTATGCATGGAAATGGGTATCTATTTTTAATTGTGATCTTATTAAGCTGATGGATACAATGCATAAGCGCAAACTGTCGTCCTTCCTTTTAACGAAAATAACCGGTGCTCCCCAAGGAGACACACTTGGTCTTATATACTTTTTATCTACCAGTTATTTTAATTGTGATTTTAGTTCATTAAGCTCCAGGATATTCATCTAGTAAGGATCTTTTTGGTTAGGCACCGCACTGGGTACTAGCTCAATAGTGAAATCCAACTCCCTTTTCGGAGGCAATCCCGAAATTTCTTCCAGGAATACATCCGAATACCCTCTCCGAATTGGTATATATTATAATTTTAGTTTGTCTTCCTTCTTGATGTATGCTTCATTAGTTATAGTTACAGAAAAATATTTACATCCCTTCCGAACAACCCTTTTTAATTGTAAGGTAGAAATCTGTGTGATTGTTGTTTTCCTAGGGATTCCTTTTACTGTTACCATTTCTCCTTTGTTATTTAAACAGGTAAAAGTTTTATCAAAACAATTTAACACTACTCGATGTTGTTCTAACCAATCCATTCCAATTAATACATCATAGAAGCCTAACAAAAGTACATTCAACTTTACATAAGTTTCAAACTGATTTATAAATAATGTACAGTCTTTCACAAAATCAATTACTTTTCTTTTTTCTCCTGTAGCTAATTGAACCAGCCATGACTTTGCAAATTTCTCGACTGGTAGTTTACTTTTCTCTACTAAAGTGGGAGAGACATAACTTAGGATATCCCTTGGTTAAATTAAAATAGAAATTAGTTTATGGTTCATCATACCTTCTACTTCCAGCATGGAAGTCTGATATTCAGCTTATCTATTTTCCAGCGTTGCATTGATTCTAGGCATCCGTCTCGCTAAATCACCAACCGTTGTTTCTTCCTGCACAGCAGGAATGTTGTTGGCGGAATTCTTTCTGTTAGGACATACTGATGCATATTGAGGTCCCTGGCATTCCCAACATTGTACCTGTTCCTTACGTTCATTATTTTTAACATAGTTGCTGTGATTAATTGTAAATTCTTTATTTTGTGTGAAATTAGGGTTTTGCTGTGAGTTACTTTTTAAATTATTTCCTTGAAAATATTTTTTAGGAAAATTGCATGAGTTTTTATGCCCAAATTTTTTATCAGGTGTGAAACCTTTCTTTCTTTGCTCAAAATTATTAGGCCTTTTTGTTTTCTAGTTTGGCATGTTCTCCATTTTTCAGTTCTACTCATAGCAGGCATTTTATTTTTGCGTAGCCTCTTCAAGGGTTTTGGGATTATCGTACTCAATTTTGTCCTTAATATGAAAAGGTAAACAACTTAGAAACTATTGTACCTTTGGTTTTTCATCAACAATATAGGGTACATATCGTAGTAAACTTAAAAATTTACTATTTAACTCTTTCATACTCATGGTTCCCAACCTTAGATCATAAAATTCTTTAGCTCGTTCTTAGTAATATTGCCCCAATAGAAATTTCTTTTTAAAACACTTTTTAAAAGTGCTCTAGTTTATATTTTTCTCTTTTATGCCCTTAACTCGCTTTATGTCTTGCCACCAGATGTTGGCTTTTCTGGTTAAGTTATATATTACCATCCTCGCTTTTAACTGATTAGAATAGTTATATATCTGAAAGTACTTTTTCATTTTGGATAGCCATGCTTCAGCTTCCTCTCATTTTTCTGTTTCACCATTAAAAGTTGGTAGTTTAATATTTTTGAACTCTTTAAAAATCTCTTCATAGGGCTTGTACTTTTTATTTCTGGAGCGATAATTACTCTCGCTACTATCACTAGAATATTGGTGTTTATTTCTGTGTGAGTTACCGTTAAATTCCGAAGAAGAACTGCTTTCAATTTTAGAGTATTTTGACCTTTTACTCTTATGTTGAGAGGATGTAGTGTCATCTTCTATTTGTTTATCCTTTTCTTTGTTATAAATTTTTTCCAACAACATTTGATTAAGTTCCTCCTGAGCTCTTAGGATTCTTTCATTTTCTTTTTTTAAGGTCTCCATTTCAGTTTTTAGATCCTTAGCTGTTTGTAGTAATTCAGATGAGTTATTAGTTATATCTTCTTTAACAGGTTCTTTTCCAAAGTTATTTTGTTCATATAAGGGGGACCTCTCTTCAGCATACTCTTCAAGCCCTTCCATACCTGCAAATCTAATTCAGAAAATATTATGTACAGCAACATTCAAAATCAGAAATCAGTATCCATACTTTTTTTTTACTTTTTTTTTACATGCATTGAGCCACTTCAGGCCTAGTATCTGAACGTGTGCTATAATACCATATGTAACATCCCCAAAATTTCACAAAATTTAAAAATTTTCTATGTAATAATAAATGCTAAATCCTAGGTAGAGTGCTAGTTCAATAATTAAATTTAATCCGGTTGACAGATAGTTTATAAAGACATGAAATAAAACAAAAACTTAGGAGTCAATATTCTTGGCTAACTGTAACTAAAAGATTACAGAATTACTTACTAACTTATAATAAACCTGCTATTAACAGTTTTCAATCTGCATTGATTTTTCAGTCTTGAAATTTAATGAGTTAGAAACTTAATGAATTCAAATCAATTGTTTATTTTGCAGCATGTGTATGATTTTGATAGTTGTTTTCTTGTCTTACTGAAGGGCCTTGAGGCTATCCTGAGGCTTAATTATCTTTTTCAAAGCTAATGCAGATTCGATTCTTATACATGATTCATAGGTAAAAAAAATTCTTCCAAGTTATGATGTAAGGTATTAAAGCTCTGAAGACTAAAGAGTAAGTTAGGAATGAAAAACATAGACTCTTTTTATTTTCTATATTATCAATGTGGAATATTTTCCAAGCCTCACAACAGAATTTGAGCCCAAAATCTGACGAATATGTCTGAAATTCGACAATACCCTGTCGTTTATTTGACAACCTCAATTTGACATCATTGGAAGAGTGGGATGTTACTTGTGATCCTTGATACTAATGCATATCACCCAAGATGACAGATAAAGCATTGTGACAATCATTAAACTCGGCCTTAACCCTCCCCTTGCTTGCTTCCTTGGTGCATCACCCAAAGGAAATCCAAATTTAAGCATTTTAGCTGATAATATATATACAAACATTCAATTCCAAAGATGACTAATTCTAATGACCTAAAGATCATAATATGGTAGTTAAAACAACAACTTTGCTTTTAAATCAAAATTTGGTAAAAAACAAGTTGTCAACCCACTGTCTTGAAACCCTCCTGCTTAGTAATAGTATGAGTTATATAAATTCATAACAGCAAACTGATGACCATTTTTCTCAATATGTTGATTGCAGTATTATACCAAACAAAATTGATAAAACCTGACTTACTACACTGAATTTTTTGGAAAACTACTTCGCAATATGTATGTCAGCAAAACTTATAGACCCACTCTTCTAATGTTGGAAAATTAGAAATGCTTCCTTCTTAAATTTGAAGACAACTCGATCAAATAAAAAAAAATACAATATCATATCTAAGTTTTCATATGAAAACATCAGTTTTTTACAGAAAATTTCTAGTCTTACACACCCCATCATGTACAAGAATGTGCATATAGTACTAATCTATCTATAAACCTTCCAAACAATATGATTCTATAAGTAAAATAGAGCTTTCCAGAGCTCATCATTTAATAGCCAGAAACAGAGAAATGACATGTTATGGTTAAATTCTCATCTCAAAGACAAACCTCTAGCAGAATGAAGAATCCAAAAATAACCTCCTAATAATGTCGTTAGGTCTTTCCTCAAGGTTACTATGCATGAATTCTTCAACAATCATTCATTTTTTTTGCATCCCACACGTACCCAGTGTTTGAATTCTGCCCTTTTCCACTTTACAATGAGCTAAGATAATGTAATTAGTGTTTTAGTCTGCAAAACAACAAAACGATTCAATATTTGTCATGACCTTCAAATATGGATGCTTGGAAAAAGAGAACTTGATTTAGCATTTCTTAAGACTTGTTATTCCCATGCATTTCATAAAACATACCAATATTATTGTTGAAATGATTAGGAGAGGACCAGGCCAAAAGTTTGACAGAAAAACTCCCTGCTTGTCAAAGTAGTCCTGTGTAGCAAACTTTACCCTATTCCATCCAAGATAGTAATTTATTTTTCAACAAAATAAACACCCATAACTGCACACACATGGTTTGAAAACAAAATCAGGGAAAACCATAATGTTAATTGAAATGATGATAAATATTTTTTCCATATCTTTGCTGGTAGAATAAGGCTTTCAAATTAACCACCAACATATTTTCACGCACAAATTTACACAAGAAAAGTGTAAAATAGACCACCACTTCAAATAAAAAAGGAACAAGTTGGAACAAGAAAAAACACACTAATAATGAACAAAGAGTTGTACTAATTAAAAGAATAAGAAAAAATATAAAATTTTCCATCTGAGATTTACTTTAACACTCCAAATCCATAGCTAGCAAACCAGTTTCCATCAAAGCTTTGTGCACGACATAGTTCGGTTTCTCGCCCTGCCACCATCTCAAGTATCCAAAACTCCATCACCATATTATTCCCTACATCCTCAAATGTTAGAAAGTTGTGAAAATTATCACAACCATCCAATATCATACAAAACTAGACCTCTAGGTCCTAGGCTCTCCCCAAATGAGATTATCAGACATTATATCAGCCCTTTCTTTACAAACAATGACTCACTGAGTTATTCTCCCTCTTATGATTCTCCTTCTAGCTCTGAAGTGACTTGACATCCACATTTTATGTTTAACATGGGTATTACTTTGTATCTAGATTCTTGGATTTTTTTATTTTGTATATTAGGGTTAGGAGTTTCTCTTTTGCTTACACAATATTATTTGCAATGGTTGTACTTCTCTTTGTCCCATTGACCTACTATTGTGGCCATTTGTTAGATATTTATAAAATTATCTTATCCTATCTATAATGTTTTAGCATTAAATTTATAAAAAAAATGAATTTTGATTGAAGTATTACTTGACATCCAACATTTATAACAACATCAAAACTCCATTGCTTATATTTAACCCACATGTCACTAGTGAACATAGCACTTATTGTTCCACAGCCTCATTGAACCTTTAAAATGAAAGATAAAAAGTAGAAAATAGTGTATCAAGTGATCAATAGAGTGTTACCATATCTAGCTTTGAATTCAACCTATATATAGCTCGAGTTTGGTGGTGGTTGCAAATGGACATCTTAATATTATGATCCTAGGCAATATAGGGGAAATCTTTGGCTCAGTGGACCAGCTCGAGTAGTTTAGTATTGTCAATAAATATTAGCATAGATGTTTTAAACAAGAAAACATACAACTTTATAAAAAGGAGATACTATAGTAATCAAATAAAAATAATAGAGGGGTTGACAACATCTACAGCATCACAAAGAATATCTAACAAAATATCGCATTCTTCTTAAGTGAACAACCTACAAACCTCAAGAAATATGACCACAAAGAATCTCTAACAAAAGATAGAATTTTTCTATAGAGAGCAATCTACAAACCTAGAGAAATATGACCTAAAATACAAAAGCAACGATGATCAAAAAAGGCTTGAATCCATCCATCCATAATATCTAAGGAACCCTCCTTTAACCACTCACTTTGAATTGGGTCACGCATTTCAAGTTCGATCAATGGCTTTATATCAACATCTATTTTCTACTTATCTTAAAGGGAACTATGGAGTTTCCTATATCTTAGGAGGATATATCCTTTAATCCTTCCATTTCTAGGACGCATTGTTCCAATAAATAAGGTAAAGTATACCACATTAAATTGTAGCATGTGTGCATTAAAAACTAGACTATTTGTTGTAATCTCATAGATCACATAAGGTTACCAATAATACACATAGAAACATATAATCATAACAGACATAAGAGACAAGATTAGAGAATGAAGTAACAGATTATATTATAGCATTACATGAGGGTCCATACATATGCAAAAATGAACCAAGTTCTCATCTGGCTCAACAGCCTAATATAAATGATTACAAATGGTTACAAGTAACTACCTATCAGTTCAGTCAACCGGCACGACTTACGAAGCGAGCCTAATATTCAATTAGTCGGCTATTCGACTAGTCGGCTCACAGACTATCTCCTCCAACATCACCCCCAGGAACAAAATCTTTCTTCGTCCCGAAGAAACGGGAGAGGAACTCAACGCTGCACTGTCTGAGGTAGTTACTTCTACTTTGTTTTGGCTTCATGGACTTTATAGTTGGATGGTTGGTCATTTCTGCACACATACTTCCACAATGGCTTCTGCTGTGATGGGAAGTAGGTGCTGAAAATCTGTCCAATTCTGTAGTACTTTTTGTATATCGATAGTCAAAGTTGTGATGCTTGATAGAGTCGACATTTTCGTCTGGATGGAAAGATCTGCGATGCTTTCCATGTCGAGCCCCATAAATTGAGCCTTTTCTTCTACTGTATCCAATAGTCTCTTCATCTGTGGGCATATTGTGTCCAATCTATAGAGGCTTGGTAGTGGTTGTTGAACCCACTGATGTGCTTATTTCTCTAGTTTCTGTAATTTTGTTGTTTCCAATACAATCTGATCTTTTATTGTACTCCTCATTGTTTCTTCAAGACCTCACCTCTTTTCTAGTGCGTGGATTTTCTCATGAGTCTGTTGGGTCTGCTAAAATACTTGTCCATAGTAGGTGTGCCAGTTAAGGAGTACTTCTTTTGTAATGATGGATTCTTCTAAGTGGTCCTGCAGTACCTTATGAGCTTCAGAGAACATTGTGTATTGTTTTCTCAGTAATCTGTGTGTTTCATGTTTTTTATCTTCTTTTGTAAGTTGTAGTTTTGCTTGTAGGGTTGACACCACACTTTCAAATAGATGGCATGGTTTCTCTAGTGGCTTGTCGATGCCAACCTCTATTGGTCCTGGCATGACTATTTGAATTAAAATTTTGCATTTTGATAGAAATTCAATTTTCTCTTTCTTAATGTTTTCGATCTATTCTCGTCTAGTCTGGATTCTTGTTGCTACTTCTGTGGTGAGGGTTTCTAAGAGTTGACCCAACTCTCCATCTCTTAATTTCACTATGTCGACTGTAGAATTCGATCCCAATTAGCTGAGGTGGATCATTGTCAGTCTTTGTTCTTTGTTGTGTTCCTTTTTCTTTTTATCTTTTCTCTTCCTTTTGTGTCTATGTTGGTCGGGCTATTGTTCTTCCTGTGTTTATGTAAGTGGTTGATTTTTTGGTGGCTGGTTTCCCAAATACTGATCTTCGTTGGGCTGAGCTTCATTATTTGTTGGAATTTCTATTTGAGCCTCTTAGGTAGAGCTTGCAGCTCAGTGTGTATCTAGAGGGGTTGAAACAGGTGGTTCAGGATTGGGCAAAGGTTCTGGGTTTGGAGGTGGTGATGGAGATGGTGAATGGTCTGGTGTAAGTGGTGTGGTTGGGATATTTTCAGTCGACGAGGGATCTTTGACTTCTAGTGGTGAGCTAGCTGGGTCATCAAAATCGACAGGGAGTATGTTGTCGATCTCCTAATTGATTGCTAGTGTGTCTTCTTGGTCATTTTCTTCCACATATCCTATTGGTTAATTGGTTGGTGGAAGATGGTTAATACTTGATAGGGTAAAGGATGAAGTGCGGCTTGTGACAACTTGAGGGGTTTTTTCAGGGTTCCTTAAGAATGTTGACCTGATACTTCCAACAGATCTTGGTTTCTAAGGTATTTGGATGATTCGTTGTGATAGGTTCTGGTGTACTGAGCTAGACTCAGATAGTGTGTGTTTGGTGGTATTTTTTTGAGCATATGTGAATAATTCGGGGAGTTTTTTAATAAATACCTGGAAGTCATCATCATGATCGAATCATTCTTTTAATGTCTTCGGCATATCCATTTTACAAATGTCTATAGGACTGATGGCGAGTGGTTGTGGGATATATTCTTGTGTGATCTGGGTTGGGGATGGGAGTGGGGGGGTTGGAAACTAAATCAACAATATTCTCATCAACTGAAGGGTTTGTAGTTTTTACCTTTTTTGGTCTGCCTTGTTTCGCTCTTGAGTCGACAAACCACTTGAATTGTGTTTCGACTGATATTTTATTTGTTGTGGCATATTCTATGATGTTTATAGGAGTAGCCAACAGTTATTCTTCATCTTCTGACTCTGATAGGATAAGTTTACACTTCCCCTTCCCTTTTTCCTGAATTTCTTTCTTCCTTGAGACTGCTATTTCATTTTCTATTTTCTTTAAATTTTCTCTTGTCATAGCATAGTCAATATTATCTAATTCAATTTCTTCTTCTATCTACTCTTCTCCTCCCTCCTGTTGATGAGTCAAGATGATACTTTGTTCTGTTGGTACGACCACTTGATGTTCAGTCAGTGCACTTTCAATTTGGAGGGGTTGTGGAACAGTCATCAGTTGGAGCTTGTTGGTATCCTCTGTCGATGTATCCTATGACATGAATGTACTGATATATAGACGGAGTTCATAATCCTCCTCTTTTTCCTGGTCAGTCAAGGGTTCCTCAATAAGATGATTTGTTTCTTTGGTCCTTGCTGGTATCAACAGCTTGGTATTGGATTTTAGAGCTAGCTCTTGGAAAATATCATCGACTAAAGGATAATAGTCGAGAGGTTTTGCTTTTACTTCCACCCCCTACATGTGTAAGATTGCAGTTTGGTCGAGATCTAGTTGAATGTGTGTTGTTTTTGGTAGATTTCTTTGGATGTTCTGAGGAACCCTCCATCTAGTTGTCTAGACTTTTAGATTCTTAAACCAATTTTCCAACAATACTTTTCCATTTCCTAATTCTTTCAGAGTTCCATTTTGTGAAAATGGTTTGAAATGCCCCATGTGATATTTGCATGGTTCTTGGAACTGCTTATCTCCAACTGGACATAAGTGGTACATGGCTATCCAAATTATCAGTGATGGGAACCTGATAATTCCAAATGACTCCTAGAATTTTTCACATATAGACTTGAGCATGTCGGCGACATATTGGGCCCAGCGGTAAATTTTCCCTGAGTTTTCTATTGTGTCGACAACTTCTAGCATTTCTAGCTTCAGATCACTCACTCGACCTATAGGCACGAGTCCTGTCACTATGATTTTGGCAACTATTTGTGGCGTACGGGCTTGTATTTGACTGGTCATTAGCCCTTTTGAGTTCTTCCCTGATGGTGTCCCTGCTAGTCATTCTACTAATCCATCTTTTATGTCGATAGGAATAGGTTCGCCCTAGTTTGAAAGTTCGGTAAGCTTGTATATGACCTCGTCGAAAATTTCCACTGGTTTGTCGAAGTAGAATTCACCATTGTGTTACCGAATGATGATAAATTTTATAGCAGTTTCTTTTGTCCCACCGAAACTCGCCATGAAAGGTGTATTCATGTAACTCCTGATGGTACCGCAGCTTATTTTCTTTGCTTCTTGTGTTATTCTCTTATCTACATAGGCCCATTCTTTGATTTCTGCCTAGATCTTTGCCCATGAAGTCTCTTGTACCTTTGTGTTTTTAAAATTTCTTAATCTTCTCATGAGTGGGATTTTGGTGGATTCTAGCTCTTTTGTTTTAGCAGTTGCGGCTCTAGTTTGATTTGGAGCTATTATGTCGGTCTCTTGGTCATCTTTCTTCACATGATTTCTACTCTCAACTTTCTGAGTAATTGGTTTCTCTATTTCTTCGAAACGTGGTAAAAAATATTTCTCTGGCGCATTATTTATAGGTGGAGCGGATGGTGGTTTTGTCGATGAAGGTATTAATGGCTCAAATGATGGTCCAGGATGGTCTATTGAGGGCGTGTTTAATTCATTCTGGTTTTGGCACTCCTTCTGAAAATAGTCATGAAGGCCTGATTTGACCTTTGGAGTCGTCTGTCAATGTCGATCATGAGGGTGGTCGATGGTGGCATGTCGAGGATAGGGATGTCGGTTGTCGAAGTGCGGTCTACTTTGTCTTTCAAAATTTCCTGTCATTTTGGATTATGAGTGATGGCTCTTTTTGTTGTTTTTTGGTTTTTTATATTTTTATAGGTTTTTCTAAACAGTTATAGTTGTTTTTTTTTTTTCAAATTACTTAGTTTTGGTACCATTTTAGTCAAGCACCATTAACAAGTTTTTGAAATACTATGCCTTGTAACGTCCTTAGTCGGACTGATCCGTTGGCATGAATTTCATTGACAATGTAAGGTCCCATCCATTCTATGTGTATCTTTTTAGTTTTCCCTTTTACTTGACTATTATACAGCAGAGCAAGATCTCCAACTGGCAAAGTTTTGTTTTTAATGTTTCGATCATGCCAAGCCTTCTGTTGTTGTTTTTGAATTTCTTGATGTTGTATAGCGAGTAGTCGATGTTATTATAGTTTGCATAGTTGCATAAATCGATCCTTCCTACCTTCTTCAACATCGATGTGTAGGATATCTATTATCACAAGTGTTTGTTGTTGGAAATGTAGGGGAACAACTACTTCTTGACTGTAGACTAGTCGAAACGGTGTTTGGTCTGTCGACTGTTTGTATGTTGTCCTGTAAGACCATAGCACTGCAGGGATTTTCTCATCCCAATAATCCTTGTCAGTATTGAATATTTTTGTTAAACCCTTTGTTAGTGTTTTGTTAAATGACTCTATTACTCCATTCGAATAAGGGTGATAAGCTGTACTTCATCGGTGGTCAATTTTGGACTGGTCTGTCAGTGCTTTTATGGTTTTGTTAATGAAGTGTGACCCTTGGTCACTGATTAAGGTTAGTGGGCATCCAAATATAGTAATTATGTTTTCATAGATGAAATTAGTAGCTACCTCACTGGAACAAGTTTCAACATGTTCTGCTTCTGCCCATTTGGTTACATATTCTATGACAGTTATTATATACCTTGCACTTGTTCTTTTTGTTGGTATTGGGAATGGTCCTATAAAGTCAATGGCCCAAATTTTAAATGTCAGACTTGGGTTTATTGATATCAAGGGAATTTCTGTACTAGGAAGAGGTTGACCCAGTCATTGGCATCGGTCGCATTAGCTAACAGACTTCTTGCAGTCCTTGTACAGTGTCAGCCACCATAGCCCTGACTGTTGGATTTTATTGGCAGTTGTATCTTCTTGGAAATATCCTCCCGTCGGTCCATAGTGTGCTTCGTGCATAATATTTTCTCTTTCATGTTCTAATACACATCCCCGGAGGATGTCGTCTAAACCCATTTTATATAAAAATCCATTTATGAGGTTGTATGGTGCATCTTTCATAGCTAAGATTTGTTTCTTTTTCGTGCTCATGCCCTTTGGTGCTTGACCATTCTCTAGAAATTGTGTTATTTCCTCTAATTCTGTCGAGACAGCTTCTATTCAAAATAAGTGTGCATCCGGCAAGTCATCCTCAACTCCTCTCGGCTCCTCCCTCGTATCGATCCTCGACAAGTGGTTGGGTCCAACATTTACTTTTCCTGGTCTAACGACAACTTTAGATTCAAATTCCTAGAATAGTAATAACCATCGATAAATTCTCCCATGATGCAAAGGTGTGTTTATGAGGTATTTCAATTCCTGGTGGTTAGTATAGAAGATAAAAGGGTTGGCTAGTAGGTAATGTCGATACTTTTGTAGCACAAAGCCCATACCTAATGCTTCCCTCTCTATTGTCGAATAGTTTCATTTTGCTTTTTGTAGTTTTCTACTGTTGTATACTATTGGATAGTCCATTCCATCATCCCATGGCTGCGTTAAAATCATGCATATTGCTACACCTGATGCGTCGATATGCACATGGAATTCGATCGACTAATTTGAGAATCTGAGGATAGGTGCATCGACTAGTTTCCTCTTTAATGTATTGAATGATATATTGCATTCCTCTGTCCAGTCAAATTCTTGATATTCTCTTAATAGTTCTTCCAATGGATAGGTCATATCTGAATAGTATCTAATAAATTTTTTGTAGTATCCAGTATGTCCCAGTAGTACCCTGACCTGTTTTGGATTCACAGGTGGTTTCAAGTCGAGGATAATCTTTATTTTTGCAAAGTCAACCTTGATTCCTTCTTTGCATACAATGTGCCCTAGTAGTATTCCTATAGGAGTTAGGAAGATGCATTTCCTTATGTTGAGACATAAATGGATTTTTCGGCATTGTTCCAGCATGATCCTTAGCCATTTGCAATGATCTTTCAACATGGAGTAGATTGTCCAATCGTCGAAATATACTGCCGTTGTTTTGTAGATGTATTCTTGAAATGTTTTGACAACAATTCTTGAAAATACTGCAGGTGCATTTTTGAGACCAAAAGGCATAACTTTGTAGGTGAATGAGCCAAATTCACATATGAATGTGGTATTTTTTCGATCCTCTTTGGCTATTGGTACTTGGTTATACCCTGAGAATCTGTCTGTAAACGAGTAGCATTCATGTCCTACAACTTCATTTAAGATTTCATCTGCGTATGAAATTGGGAATGGGTATGTTAGAGTGACTTTGTTTAGTTCTCTAAAACCAACACAAATCCTCAGTTTTTTTGGGTCATGTTTCTTTGGCTGGATGACCATTGGGATTTCCCATTCTGACTGGTCGATAGGGTAGATAATTCTTGCTGTGAACATATTATAGATCTCTTTCTTGACTATCTCTTTGTATTTATGAGCTAATTTGTATGGAATTTTCTTTACTGGTCAAGAATCAAGTTTGATTTTCATCTTCATTTCACCCTATAATTATTTCAATAGGTTTATTATTTCATTCATTTTCTCTTCACTCCACTAATTGCCAATTCTTGCAATTTTTTGTTGTTCATCATTTGATATGTCAAACTCTTTAGTTTTAAATTTGGCATCCATCCATTCTGATGCCTTGGCTTCGTTGATCGGTAAACTCCCTTCTTTGAACTATGAAAATGTAGTAGGGAAGTCTATTGCGGTCATTTAGTCGATGTCTTATTTGTCAGTTGTTTCAACTTTAAGTACTGTTCAAATTGGTTTTGTTGTTTCTGAGTGATATGATTTCCATCGAAAGCTTTTTCCTTCCGTATTTTCATTTTCCATTGGCAGTCTTGTCGACTATGGTATTATGTTGGTTTGAATGTTATTGCATGATATTTTTGGTCGATCATGGTTTGGTATCAGACTGTTGTTTCTAGTTGGTTCTATGAATGCTTTTATCTGCTTTGCAGTTTCGACTAGCTTTTCATTTTGCGGTATAAAACTGAAGTCCTTGATGAATTTTTCTCTAAGTTCATTCCATTGGAACGTTTCTCCTCATGCTTCTTCCATTTTATACCATTTATTTGGTAATTTAGCTCACGTCAAGGGAAATAGGTGTGGCCATGTACGTTCATCTTTATAACCAAGTATTCTCCATTCTATTTCGCATGTTCTTATGTGTTCGTCTGGGTCTTTCCCTTGGATGAAGACAGGTATTTGCACCTATTTAGTCAGCCTCCTTCCTCTGAATATTTCTATAAAGTAAGTAAAAGCAGTTGTCCAAGTCTGCAGTCTCGACTAATGGGTGTCCCACCATCGAGCAACTTGTCCTATAAAGGTTTCTACTAGGCTTTGTAGTCAGCCATGTTCACCTAAGTTCTTAGATACTTGTTCTATATGCAAAATTGGGTACTCTCTTTCTTTATACCTTGGGTTTTTTTCTGATACTTATATTTGTTGGGGTTAAGGTAGGGTATTCCATAGTTTTCCTTTCGAATATTTTTGGGATGGTGGAGACTGAGAAGAATTGATGGGTTGGTTTCTTCTGTATAGCCTGAATGGTCCAGCAACCCCTTTCTTTATTTTCATAGTTTTCAACTTCCCAATCATATAATTTTGTGTCCAAGTTATATCCTACTTTGTCTTGGTTTCCTAAGTGAAGATCACCATAGATATTGGATTTAGTGTAGTCTTCATTTTTTTTAATTTGATATAATTTTCTAATTTCAATTTCTTCATCAATGGGTTCAGTCCAAGGTTTGCCTTGGGAAGGATGAATAGAGACGATGTCTTTCTGTCCATTTCCTTTTAATTTTATTCTTTCTTTGTCTAAAGATATTGATTCTTTCATTTTTCTTCACCATGGTCGACCTACCAAGGCTGGGAAGGAGCTAGATCCTTCTTTAGGGTCGATGATTTCAAAGTCGACTTTAGTCGATGTTCCTTTCATTATCGTATCGACATTTCTCCAGATCCGAATGGGTTTGATCAGCCCCTGGTTGGCTAACTTGAGGTATATACCTGACTCATATAGTTGAGGTCTACCCAAATATTCCCATCTATCTTGAGTCATAATATTTACTTGTGAACCAAATTCTAGTACAACTTGTCGAATGTGGTATCCTTCGATTTCTAGCTTGACAAGTGGGTCAGCATCGCTCTTGTATTTTTGGCTCAGAATGCATATATTTTTTGTTTGTTTTTCTGTATTATTATTGTGATTTGTATTATACAACAATTCAATGAATTGAGACATAGATTTATTGTTCTATACTAAACATATTAATTCTTTAACTGTGTTTTGTCAACTGTCATCGACTGCTTCCTTCCTAGCAAATTCTTTAAACATGTCTAATGCATTGTTATATAGTTGTTTTTGTTTTGTCGAGTTAGGATAGTCATTCTTTTCTTTGATTTTAATTATACATGGATTATCATTTCCAATTTTTGTCCCTTTTCGAGTTTCTATGTGCAGGTTCTTTCTATTCATTACATCATGTTTTTGAACACATGACAAGACATTAACATTTTTCTTTTTATTAATCTTGTTGAGCATGGTGGGAAAATCCTCTAGTGAGTGATCACCCATGCCATAGCTAGTACAAAACTTTAGATCAGTTCTATCCTTATATGGGTAGTCAACATAGTGATGTCCTTCTTTGTATCATGTAAAGCACTATATGGGTCGTCGTGGTCAATTTTTGTAATTCCCAGAAAATCATCCTCGACCTCCAAACCCTCCACGATGGTTGTCGAACCGATTCTTATATCGATAGCCTTCATATCTTTGATTATTTGGTTCATTTTTTTCATTGTTCCTTGAATCGTTATCATTGTTCTATTCGACTGCATTCGTTTGGTAGACTGCTTGATAGTTTTGTCGATTCTTCAAGTTTAAGTGGTAGTCGACAGTTGCGTGACTTTTTACCTCATGGATTGCGCAGCAGGATGCTTTTCCATTTTTCATGTTATATGGGCAATATTTCATTGTATGTTCTCCATGTTCTTGACAAATGTCATAGAAGCATTTTGTCTGAACAAAACAAATGTCCTATCAAATTATGTCTTGTCGACAGTTATCTTTAGTGTGTCTGACCATGGAGCATTTTGTGCACCAGACATCCTGATTATTGAGGTTTAACTCTTTCAACTATTTATGCATGATTTCTAGTTGTTCTTCTATCCTGGTATCGACGGGACATGCTAGGAAATTGTCATCCATATCTACTTGCAGAGCTTTGGTAAGTGCGTCTTCATATGTTTTAAACATATCCAAGCTTATGTGCTGCCGTATTTTATATGATAGACCTATAAGAAACCACTCAATTAATAATTGCTCGTCAATTACATGGTCTAGTTGGCTTAGAAGGTATTTCCATCGCTTATCATATTCCCGAACAGAATCTGCTAGTTTCTACTATGTTGTTTTCAGTTTTTTGGCTGCCAGATATTTTGCATCTGGTTTTTTAAAGAAAGATAAGAATTGTTCCTTAATGTCAGCTTTGGATGCTTGGGGATTTCTCTCTATATACGTCATATACCAAGTCAGTGCTCTTTTTCGTAAAGCACCAGCAAACTGTGCGATCTGTCGTTCTTCGAACGTAACGTGATTTGCCTCCCATATTGACTCGCAAATGAATCAGTATCGTCTAGGGTCTTCATCACCCTCATAGAGGGAGATATGTGTTGATATGTGACCCATGTCAGTGTCACTGTCTCCTCCAGGAGGTGGTGCTGCTGGTGGTGGTGGTGGGGGTGGTATTGGGATATTTTGCGTATCTATTTCTTCATAGTTGCTGTCAACAGAACTTTTGTTCCCGTTGGTCATTTTGTTTGTCATTTCTTCTTCGACAAGCAATCGGTTCGGGTCGAATTATTCTATCAACGTCCAGCTACACTAATGTGTTTGCAGATCTGACTATTCCATTTCTTGTAAATATTTCTTTGGCAGGGGGGGTGCTCCTTCATGTGTTCGGTAGAGTAAGTGAATACTTCGGTTAGAAGGGTATTCCTACAGTGTTACTTAATTTCCTTCCTCTAGTCAATGAATTACTAAATTACTATCATCATTTACTTCATCATCTAGTCGGCTCCATATACCAAACTCACCAACTCTTAGTCTCAATTCCTCTTTGACAATGGCCTGAATTCGGGTACTCAAATTCATCAGAGACAGAGGTCTTACCTCATGGGGAATTTCTAGTTGGAGAGATTCTTGCTACTCTATCCATAATTCTTCTTCCATGGGTGATGCTTCCTCATCCACACCTTCTTCCTATCAGTCATGACCCGACTCTGGCGGATTTCCTTGTTCTAACACCCTGGTGGCCAATTCTCTTTGCAACTCTCTAAACCGCTCCCTTCTTTCTTCCCTTATTTTTTGCCTCTTCTCTCTTTCTAACTTATGCAAGTCTGACGTACCTTTATGTGTCACTATCCATTCAATTTCCTTCTTAGGTCGACTTTTCATTACTGGTGCTAGTATTTTCTTCAGTCGACTAGAATCCTTTTTACTCTACCCCGACACATGACCAGCTACCCCCCCATAGCCTACCCAACGCTTTAGAAATCCTGGATAGTTCTATTTATTTTCTTAGGAAATACTCCCACTCCCTTTTGGCAATGAATTTTTCCCACTCCTTTTGTTTCTCCTCCCAGTTGGAATTTGGTGGCAGTTCGCATAGTGATGGATGAGGCTCTACGATATGGCCCACTCCCTTCTCAATTAGGAATTTGAACAAAAGGGTCGGTAAGGAGCAAAGGAACTACTTGATGAGGTCTGTATAAAACCTTTTCTCAATACTTTCAACTGAAACTCTTTCCTCCACGGCTTGTTCTTCACAGAATTCGTCTGTGATCATTTCAAACCACTCTGATAGGTTTGTTCCTCTGCCTTGAATCAATTTCTCTAGTAATCCTTGGTCTTTAGTTTCTTCCGGATTTTTCATCCAGAAGTTTTTTCAAAAGCTGAGGTATCAACTCTACAAACTTCTCACGTGTTTCAGTGAAGAGTTTCTCCTTGCGTAGTTCTGCAAATAATTTGCTATCTTATGCTCCCACCAATTCTTAATCTCTTGCTCTGATATCATCTGCTTATGGTCATTACATATGTATATGTACTACCGACAATGAAACCAATGTTGTAATCTTTCAAATCACATAAGGTTACCAATAATACACATAAAAACATATAATCATAACAGACACAAGAGACAATATTAGGGAATGAAGTAACAGATTATATTATAGCATTACAAGAGGTTCCATACATATGCAAAACTAAACCAAGTTCTCATTTGGATCAACAGCCTAATATATATGATTAAAAATGGTTACAAGTAACTACCTGTTAGTTCAGCTATTCGACTAGTCGGCTCACCGACTAGCTCCTCTAACACTATTTCAAGGTATATTTGCCCCCTATTTTCCATTGTTAAACAATGACAAAAATGGAAGGAATATATTACCTCCTACACCCCAAATAGTTAGGGTGTACCTTAAGCAAGACATTCCCACTTCAAATGCCTTGCAAGTACATAGACCCCACCACCTTACCCAATTCTTTTGAAATAAACCTAAGTTTCACTCAAGTCCACTCTTATAAACACACAAAACTAAAAAATCATGCACTCTTCAAGCCAAACATAATTTGCATAATGGATTTGCTTTGCACTTTGTTCATCTTGATCCCACCACAAGGGAAATATCAAACTTGATGCCTTAACCTGGGCATGACTTCAAAACTTAGAAGAGGTGAATTTACCATTCTATGCAAGTCCATGGATAAAATATGGTAAAGAGAAGTTGATTAACTCCAATATTATTGATTCCAGACACTTTTCATTGTAGAACAAGGTGTAACTAGACCTAAAAAGGAAATTTGAATTAAATTTGAGGATTGATCTATGCGCGAAATCCTAAAGGGAAATTCTGGGCATACATGACCCTAAAACCACCATAAAACAACAATCTAGGAAGTCTCTGAAGGAAAATCAATTGTAAAAGGATTCACATCCAGTAAACTATAATTTACAATACATCTAATAAAAACCAATTCCTTCATATTGCTTGTTACACATGTTTTGGCATGTGTGTCAAAATGTGGTAAATACGGTTAACTCACATTTCTGCGTAGTCAACAGGTATGCTCAACACATTAGGAAGTATTTTTGAGTTTAACATCATCTAGCCTACAAATCTGAATGCATTAGGCCTACTTTTGAGCAGTGTGGGTGATGAAACTAAGGTATAGTCACCAACGGGAAATTCTAGGAGGCATTACGACCTTCAAGCAAGACAAAAAAAGATATGAGCAGTAAGTCTGGGAGTCATATAGTAATATTCTATACAATAATGAAAACAATTAAATTTTGGAATCGAGACTAGTTATTGTAGCAAAAAATAAAAAACAAATCTAGTTTTGGTCATGTTACCACTATACTAATATGTACCTGGTGTGTAAAACAAGTATTTCTCTAGTTTCCTTTTCAACCACACTCACTCTATGTATCAACTCAAGTACTGATTTTCGTATTTCCTTTCTACCTTGACCTATAACATCAACAAACAAACTAGGAATTTTGAATTAGAAAAAAGGGATATTTAACACATCCCTTGGAAATTGTGGCAGTTTGGTTACGTTATCAACCACAACTATCAGCAACATGTGGATCTATAGGAAACCATACCAATATGTCATTAGTAACATCAAAAAACATATTAAGCATGTTAAAAAAAACGAGATGAAACACATTCCTTGGTGGAAATTCCGGCAGTTTGGTTGCATGCACCCTTACTTGCTATATACATGAGAAATATTACATATTTATGTATAATGGTTTGGATTCATATGGATTCAAATAAATATATTTTTGGAGTCATAATAGGAAGTATATCAACTATGTATCTTCACATATGTTCTCCCTCCCTTTTTGGTCCATGTGTCCTTGAACAAGGATGTTAATTGATTGAGAGAGCTATAGCCCCCCAATATCAGATACACTGGTGCTTCTAGATCTCCCAATTTTGAAGTTTGAAATGAAATACTCCCTTCTTCCTTGTATTAGTCAAATCTATGCAACGACTTGGATTCATTTCCACCCTTAGAATCCAAACGATTAAGACCATGTACTTGAAACTTTTATATTGAGAAACTAAAATTAATCACTGAAGTTGCATTCACCGAAACCTAGAATGTTATGGCCCCTTGGAAACCATTAAACTAAAATCCAAAATAATCATTGTCACAAAAATTAGCCATCGCCTATGTTACCAAAAACCTCATCTAACAAGGTCATTTATGATAGAAAACTGCCCTAAAATCAAAACACACCAAATCCCATTTCTGCATAATAAGCCATTGCTCAAGAAATGGGAAGTGTTTCTGCTAGCCACTTCTAAGTTCTCACAAGTTCTTGGAAGAAAGAAAAATCCCTAGTTGTAGAGACAAAGTGGCTAGACAATGGTATGAATCAATGTCTCATTTTTGAAAAAACGCTTGTTTTGGTATTCCATCTCCACAAGGATGATTTCATTTATGGTTCCAAAAGTGCCACTGGCCCTCCTAATATGGGTTCCTTCGATGGAGAAGAAAGTTGAACTATTTTAGAAAATTTTGCAGCTATGTTTTATTGGGGATCCTAATACTGATGATTTAGTCAAGAAAAGCAAGGAGTATATGCAACATTTTTATTACCTTCAAAATTAGATACCATTGAGTGGTACAAAATGTGCTTGATAGTATACTAGATTAATGATTCCTATTTACAGACATTATTGAAGAAGATACACACCTACTCATGAAATCCAAACAGATGACGATCTAGGACAAGTGTATTTCTAGGTATCTCCATGCAACCTCTGGAAAATGAAAATCAATGAAAATACCTATACCTTATGTTTTTGGAAATTACGGTCCTTATAACAACAAGCTATAACAATAAAAAGATTAATTTTCATATTGATAAACCTCATTCATATTTTATGACACTTTTTGCCATCTTCAAAACATTGAACAATAATATGCCTCACATACAAACATGGGTAGCATCTATGCGAAATTTGGGCATGCATCTACCTGCGTTGACCTTAAAATAACATGAAACAAGCCTAATTATTGAACCTGGACAAATTCTAGATGACGGGAAAGAAATTCTCCAGTATTGCATATAAAATGCTAGTGTTCCAAATGTATGCATTTTTTTAAAACCAATAGTGTCCTTTTTACAAATCTATACTACTTCCAGCCTAGTAAGCTTGTGTGATCATGTCCTTATACAAATATGAAATCATGTATAGCAATTTAATGGGTTGTTTAAACACTTTTTTTTTCTAAGAACTCTCTTTGTCTCTTTTGATTATGATCATGGTGTATCTAGGTATATAATAAGACATCAAATGAATTAATGGATTATGTCATCTTTATCTTTATCAAGGTGTTTTACTATTTTTTGTTGCTCAAAAATGCTCCCAATGTGCTCAGAAATTTCACACGCTGCTGCATGGGTGCTCAGAATTCAGAATATTTTAAAAAATATTTGTGAAAAGACTGGATTCTACAACTTACTAACTCATAAAGATCAGAAGTTTCTTTTCCAAGTTATTCAATCATAGAAACAACATGATAAATCAAACTAATATATAAGGTAATTTTTTAGATCAGATAGAACAAAGTTTGACTGAATTATGGTAATCGCCATCATCAAATAAATGTGTGTGTGTGCTCATGCATAAATACTCAATACACAGTTCAATCAAACAAAAGAAAACATAATTATACCTTGATTTGTGGAGCTTCGCACTGTCTTCTTATGCTTTACCTTTCAAAACATCATTCAACATACTTCAAATTTAGTCTTGTTGCAATAGTTTCATGTTAGGACACATCAAATAAATTTGTGTTTGTGTATGAAAATAACAAAACCAATCTAAAAAAATACAATACTATTACAATGTAAATTACAATACTATTCAACTATTCAAGTAAATTAATTGTTAATAATAGATCACCTGATAAAACATGGAGAACCAAAAACACTATGTATATAAGGCCATCAATCACATCAAAATGCCATTTCTTTCCTCTTAACTATGAAAAATATTCTCAACGCTATCTGTAACAAGTTCCAATGGAGGAGTCAAATAGGAATAGTGAAAATTAAACACTAAAATTATAGAAATAGTTTTTTTATTAATGTATTCTTCCTTACCATTCATTGAGCTCCTCTTTGTTTTGAGAATAATTTAATATTCTCTACTAAACATGACCAACCACGTGAAGGTGGAAGCACTTATGGACCCTCCCCCCCACATCACTCTCAATTCCCCAAACCCAATGCATCTACTTGCAAATAACAATTTACTGGAAATTATTTCACTCAATACCTGAAAGAAGCTTTCATTAAATCATTCATTAAAAAATTCAATCATTCAAAAACTAAAAAAAATATTCATTAAACCATTCATTTAGTCAATAGCCGTTAAAATAAATCAGTAAACCATTCGTTAAAACATTCATTTAACCATTCATTCATGAAACATAGGAAAAAAGCATGTAAAAAATTCTATTATAAATAAGAATTTCTTAAATTTTCTTTAGTCACTTCCTTTTTACTTTTCTTCTCTTTAAAAACTTATTCAGAAGTGCATATTCTGGAATATGATCCTCGGTCTCCCTACTAGACTGCTCATAAGGTTGAACTTGCGGTGAGGGGTGATGAATTTCTGCAATAATGTCAAAATGTTTCATTAATTTATGTTTAATTTTATAAATACAAATAATTCATTTTAAAAAATATTACAAATGTTTTTTTTCACTTGGCATGGGCACATCAACATGTTCATCAGTATCATGTACAGGCTCAACCTGTTCAGTGTTATTTGCATCTACATTCTCTCCAGCTGAATTGTGTAGTATTAGAATTAATGTTCATCGTCTGCAATTATATATACAAAACAATAGCATATTAATAAATTCATTACCATTAATCGAATAATGATATTCTTCTGGTTAGTTTACATCCACGGCATGAATGGGATCATTACTTTCGTGCTCAAAAAGGAATAAATAATTTATGTTAATTTTTATAACGAATAAATTGCATGAGAATTAATAAATTATCATTAAACTATATAGTTTTTTTATACCTGTGCACCAGATGGATCAACAGAAGATCGTGCAGTATGCCTAGACAAGATTTTCCAGTGTTCAACAACGACATCAAAGCCATGTTCGAAGCCAAGCTTCATGTCTTCCTCATGGGAAAATCTTTGAACCAGTCGGCCTGCATATTTGCATGATGTCATTAATTTTACATTTTTTTCCAGAATAAAATGAAAACAATTTTCTATATATTATTTGGAAGCAATTTTAGGTTTTAGATACTTACATATCAGGCCGCCAAGTTCAAATAACCATCAGGCCCAAGCTTGCGTTGACCAATTTTTTCCATTCTTGACTTGGTTTCCTTAGATGTGTCCGACAGCCTAATCAAGTGTTGAATTACGTTAGTCGATGTTCCAAATTTGATATAAAAAATTATAATAATAAGTCTTACCATTACATTTTGGAATGTATTACATACCTCCATGTTCCTGGTGGTATCTTTCCTACTTTTCTTAGACCCTTTTCTTTTCCATCTTCCACCAGGGCTTTCCACTCGATAGATGGAATCATTGGAGGGTGCTCATACCTAGGGTTTTTTTCTAGGTGAACCCTATACTGGTCTCAGAAAATATCCAAATGTTGTCCAACCTTCTGTAGGACCTTTGATGTATCGAAGGTATCTTTTCTGGACATACCAACCAAGCGATTAGTCAACTCATCCTTTAAAGCTTTTTCTTGCTTGTCCCACCTTGTGAGAATGGTGGGCCCAAATATCTCCAAGGACAAATCATTCAGATGTTTATAAAATATATCATTTCCTACAAACATTAATTCCACCATTAGTCAAGATTAAAAAATATTATCGGTATATTAGACACAAATTATAAAAACTAAATTGAACAATCTATAATCACATGGAATCTTCTCTATCTTTATTGGAACCAGTTCTTCGTTCACAAAAAATGTTGTCACTACTGAACCAGCGCTAGTGACACAAGAATATCTAGGAAATGCATCCATCTCTCTATCTAACCCTGCATCCACCCCTTCTTCTGTAGCATCTGTTGTGGGTCAGTCAATCATCATCATCTGCACCCTCTGTTGGTCTCAGGGGTGTCGCAGAGCATGTTGCTGACTATTCAGTGGACAATAAGGGAGCTGTATGTGGTGTACATGGAGTGGTTTGGTCATTGAGACCAACTGTAGTGAGAATTTATCCTCACTACAGGGGTAAGAATGGCTCCCTTATGCCTATAGGGCACAAGGGTAGGCTCCTACCCTTAGAGAACAGTAAAAAATGGAAGTAAAAATGACAGTAAACAGAGCTACGATTTGAAACAAAGCTAATCTAAGCAATAACAAGTAAATGGCAGCTAAAGTAAACTACATCTAAGAGAAAATGACAGAAAAATAAAAGAGAAACAATGATGGAGCATTGTTGAACCCCTCTGCACACAGTGGGTTAGGGTTCCGCCTCCAAAACCTACAACATAAACCTAAGCTACCATAGTGAAAACCTGCAAACAATTGTTAATGAAAAACCTACAAATGAAAACATGAGTTAGAAAACAAGATAAGCAAATAAACATAAACAGAAAATGATATTATACCTCACTTAGGTGGAAATGGGCCACAATGCCCTAGCTCATGGGAGCACCTCTCTCTTGGTTGGGAAGCAATGGCTTGGATAAATTGAGATGGAGAGGGAGAGTGGTGGTTTGAGAGCAAGAGGTCTCAAAGCATCCATGGGCAGCATAACAATAGGCAAGTGAGGAGTGTTTTGAGAGTGACCCCCCACCCTCCTTATATAGTTTTTCCAAGGGGTTTTAGGGTTTTAAGTCCTTTTTTGGGCCTTTATCCCCTTCCACCCTAAATTTATCTCCTTTTAGGGTTTTAGCCCCTTTTTTAGGGCTTTAGCCCCTATGGGGCTATTTTGGGCTCTTTTTTGGGTTTTTTAGCCATTTCCTTCATCCTTGGGCTCTTTTGGAGGTGTGGGGGTCAAACGAAAGGTCATGGAAGGTCTTATGGAGTGAAATGAGTGTTGTGGGATGGTGTCCTTGGGTGGTGTAAGCCATTGAGAGCTGTGTGGGATATTTTTTGGGTTAACAGATTGCCCCTTGATGTGTGAGGGTAGGATCTCAATGTATGGCCGATGCACATCAATATAGGATTTGCTGTCAAGAGGTGGTGCTTCTGGGGCTGGGGCATGGTGGCTTTTGGTTTTTTATTAATTTGGTTCCCATCAATGGGTGAGATACAATAAATGTGTGACATGTATATGGACGAGGTAGGAATTCCCATGCTCATGACAATGTCAAAAGAATCATTTGATCTATGCTCTAAAATACAAGAGCCGATCATATACAACTAATGTTACAATGCTGGTTGCCTCCATGTGAGGAAGAATACAATACTGATCTGGTACATTGGACCCATGGAATGCTACATCTTCATGATTGATGTTCTGCTGGATCTGAAACGGTACATAGCTATACGGACTCGCTGATTGAGAATCAGAGTCTCTGTGATACAAGTATGCTGCATCAATCATAAAGGTATACCAAAGCACTGCTGGGGCTTTTGAACACTGTCTCCAACACAACCCAGAAATCACAAGGGACGTAACCTTTTTAGGTCCCTCGAGTGGACTCATCAATGTGTTAGAGTCAGGTGACATTCTGGGCCTTCAACCAAGTACTGTTCGGAACAAACCCTGTACGAATCTCAACGGTGCGATGATGGAGTTGAAGTCGAGCACGTGAGAAACAACCATCCCGAGAGGCACTAAGGACTCCTCTCAAGTGGTCCAAGGAACTCATAAATGATGTCAATAAAACCAAGGTATAGGGACCTCTGGGTCTATCCTCTGGAATATGTGTTGGCGTCGACAGAGGGAGACCTGCCCCTAGCCAAGGCAATGATGTTTCCTTGACCAGGGGCATGAGGGATAACCGAAAGGTGTGAAGCAATCTGCAAACTGACTCACTGAATTGGGGGGGAGGGGAGGGAAGGGAAAAACTAAACAGGGGTGGGGGGGGAGTGGGAGACTCAAAATTCCTTTGTTCAGAGTATGATGGCAGGGCAGACCAGGCAGCAAATGAAAAAGACTCAAGGGAATTGGATCATAGTTGTAATACCGGGATTGTCGCTGCAGATAGGAAATACTTGGAGGATGTGGACACTTTTGATACTGATGGGATCCAAGGAACACACATTGTAGAGTACTTTGAACAAAGGTGACCCAATGTGGGAATGCTACCAAACTATTTTCTATGGGGTGGTGTCTAGGGACACCGTTGTGGTATGATCTCGTGGATTTTTGGCGAGCCCGAGAAGGTAAGTGCTCGATGGTGCTTTGAATTTTAGAGAGTATGAAAGCACGAAAAAGACTCCAGTGGGAGCTCTTTTTCATTGGTAGTCTCCTGTGCCTGAAAAAGGATAAAAGTATACATAGGAGAGCTCGCCCATCCTGGAGGGGATGAGAGACTTCTTTACCGTTGGTAGTCCAATCAGGCCATAAAAGGTTAAACCTATACTGACTGGACTGTCATTCAAATACTTTTACGAGCATGAACGAAACCAAGTTTGCTCGGTGATCTTTTCTTGTTGAGACAGCTGGAAAAGAGCTTAAGGACAACCGGTGGTGAGCTTTTTCATCAAGTGCGGCCCCTCTGCCTGAGAAAGCACAAAAGTATGCAGAGGGGAATGGTCTTGGCTTGAGTGTGCCAAGGAGGTCCTTTTCATGAAATGGTCTACATGGTCTATAAAAGGAAGTAAACAAGACGATGTAGATGCCCTTTCCTATACTTTAGTGAGCGGGAAAGGAAGTAACTATGCTTGGCGGTCTTTTCATTGTTTTAAGGAGTTAGAAAAGAGCTTAAACGAAACTCCAATGTGGTCAACCAACTACGGTGGCACAAGCGGTGCCCCCATGTCAGGACGGTGGATAGAGGTCCAAAGGTCATCCGCACAGTATGGACGGAGCAGAAGGCTCTCAAACATACCAATACATGCGTGGGATATATCATGGTAGAGGCCTGTGAGATGTTGCAGCAGAGGCATGCAAACCGAGGTGGCTCTCAAATAGAGGTTAGGAGAGCGTGTGTGTGTGTGTTGATGTGGATGGACTTGACCACATGTGATGTAAGTACAAGTCCGGAGGCATTTATATGCCGAATAAGTGCAAGAAAAGAAATCATTTTGTGGATAGTGGTCTAGAGGTCTGTGTAAGGTGTAGTAAATAGAACAAACAATTATGTGCTAAAAATACAAAATAAAAGTTAAAATTATATTCCTAAATGGGCAGCGGCCTGAGGACACTTCTATGTCAAATACATGGAAAGAAAAACAAAGAGTTTTGTGAACGAGGGTCCAGATGTCCGTGTAAGGTGCGGTGAAAAAAGAAAATTATAAATATAAAATGTAAAATTATAGTACAATCCTTAATAGGTGGCGGCCTGACAGCTTGTCTGAGTAGCGGCCGGGCAGTGTGATACGAGTACCGATCTCTAAATACTCGCATCGTTATGTCATGGCTTGTGAATCGAGGTGACTAGTGGGAAATGGTCCTAGAATTGACTGTTTAAACATGAGACAATGGTCTCATAACAATATAGAGGAAGAAATTCTAAAACCAGTGGCACGAACGGTGTCTCAAACGAAGTCTGTATGGTCCTATTATGTCGATCGGAAGAAATTAGGTCAAATGGGGCCTATAAAAGGGGAGGGTCCACATGGTGAAGTGTCATTTTCATTGTTCATCATGGAATTGGAGAGGTCGGCCCTAATTATTCATTTGTTGATTTCTCTTGATCCGATCGACAGTTTCGCGAGCCGCGACTTGCAGTTAAAAGCTCTCCCTAAACCTCTTCATTTTGATTCATTTTTTACTGGATTTGACCACCTGGAGGCCCCCCATGAGCTATTTGGGGTTTCAAATGTGCCAGGTCGCTCATTTCGAAGGGAAAGGTGCACCTTGGGCACACCTATTGGGCCATTATGAGCACCCTGGGCACTCCTTTTGCTCAGTTAAGTGCACCCTGGCCCTCTTTGGGTGTTTTTTTTATGGTGGAGAGGTCTGACATCAGGGTTTTTGCCTTTTGTAGGATGGTGGAGATCAAATGGAGCGAGAGAGACTACAAGCTAGTCAAAGATGCATCATTACGAGATGGGGGTGTTAGAAATACACTGGCCCGGTATGGGTTACTGAAGTTCATGCGGAGCTTGGGTTTGTTGATGCAAACTCTGATCAATTTTTGGGATGTTACTGAGGAGGTGTTTCTCTTCCAGGGACAGTGTATTGAGATTACACTGGAGGATGTTTACTTCATTACTGGGCTCCCAATATTGGGAGTAGTTGGTGACTTGGCTCCTGTGCTGTCTCGGGGAGAGACATTAGAGGATTTATGCGAGCAGCACTGTTACGCTACGGCGTATGTGCGTGTTTCTTACATCCTGATGTGTGACATCAAGGAGTTGTCCACATGGGCGGTGGGGACTTTACTACAGTGCATCTTGGGTTCCATGGGGAGCCACAATATTTCTAGTGATCAGCTACAGTTAGTCGAGCGTGCTATTGGTGGCACATATTATGCATGGGGCTAGATGTACTTATAGGATATTTGGCATTAGCTGAATAGGTAGAAGACTAGTGGTGCTGGTTTTTGCTTTGGCTCCTTTCTATGTGCTTTCTTATTTGAGAAAGTACCTACACTTCATCCTCATCGGGTTGTGGAGGACAGTGGTCCGCGGGATCCAAGGATGTATAGGTGGTGCTAGATGATGATTCACGAGGGTGGCAGTAGAGTGGGCCACTTCTTCGTGGAGGAGTTGTTGGAGCAATGGATTTAACTACCTGTGGTGATCGAGGAGTACCCGTACATGGGTATGGACTTCTAGTGAGATCCAGAGATGCCTCGACCTCCTGGTTAGGCTTGGGGACCAGCTAGTATGTATGCTTGATGTTTTTATGTTCATCTTTGTGCATAGTATAGTTGAGCTGGTTAGTGATTTTCATGTTGATGTATGTGGACTGATGGTGTCCTTGGTTGTGTGTGCAAATTTTGGCCCTCCCCCGCCACCTAGGCATCGGAGGTGGGTTGTTACTGTACCTCCTGTGGCGGCCCCTTCCGGGAACCCTCACAGGCGACAGTGGGACAGATGGATTGGTGCCATACATGGAGGAGGTGGCTACTAGAGTGTTAGATGTTGGCTGGAAATACCTGAATACCAAATTTATTGCTGTTGTTCACAATCTTCCTCCCGAGCTGACGGGCATGATGAGGAAGATGGCAATGGCATGCGAGCACTTTCTCCAGACGGCGAGAGGTGGTGTTCTTGCATTGGATTCGTCTTCTTTGGAAGATGGTAAGTCCGAGTCAGATGATGAGTCTAAATCAGATTAGTAGCCTTGTCGGGATGACCCTTAGTGCATAGGTGCCCTTAGTGGTTTTTGTGTCGTTTATGTATATCCTGTTGAGAAAGCATATGTGGCTTCTCTCTTTTTCTATTGGACATGTTGTGGACATGCGACTTATGGATTTATATCTATATATATTTTTTACGCACGTGGATGTGCTTTTATGGTTTTATTATGTGAGACTTTTTATTATGTTGTGGAATGCAAATGCCTATGTGATGTATTATTACACTGTGTGTGTATTTTTAGACATGATTATGCATTATGTTATGGTTGTATGTTTCCTATATGTTGTTGTGGATGTGCCAATTTAGAATATTATTCGCCATTTGATCTACGATACTATTGAGGTTCCTAGGAACATCTGTGAATGTGATGGATTCAAATGTTCTGATGATGTGTTTAGTGCACAGGTACTTTCTAAAGAGGCAGGGATCGCGAACTCGGTAATGGTTGTTCAGTTGAGAAACAAGCAGCTAAGAGTCTAAGAAGACATCGAGATGGTGAATTCCTAATCATAGAGCGGTGACCAAGAGGCCATTGACACCATCATATTCCTCCTGGTTGTTGGTCGCGGTGCCCATGCATATTCCGTCGATGTGGATCAACTCGTACGATGGGGAGTAGATTACCCATGCAGCCGAGGCGAGGTTCGGGTACCATCTGCTTGCTCCATCTGCGAATCCCATATAGTGATCTGAGGAGTGCTCCATCTGAAGCAATGAGAGGAAACGATACATAATACTCAATCGAGAAAAAATGTGTAAAACAAAAAATGAAAAGACTATAATACACTTTAGAATGTTGTCACTTAAACGGGTGATGTTAGGGGGGAAGTTGTTTGGACTTTCCCAGGATTAGCAGTCATTCCTTTGTGTGACATGATGAATCCTTGGAGACAGCCTGTGGGGACATAGAAAACACAATTGAATGGGTTCAAACAGATCTTGTACTGGTGACATCGCATTAAGACTTGTCGCAAGTCATCTATGTGTTGTGTGTGGCTTTGCGACCATGCGATGAGGTTGTCGAAACACACAAACATGATGTGAGTAAGATCGTGGAAGCAGTGCGTCATGGAACACTGGAAGGTGGCTCCAGCATTTTTGAGGCCAAAGGGCATGACTCGGTAGGCGAATTTGCCCCATGGAGTTGTGAATGTCATTTTGCAACCGTCTTCTTTCAGGATTTGGATCTGGTTGTATCCGAAAAAACCGTCCATGAAGGAGAAGGCCTCGTGTCCAGTGCATGCATCGATGATCTGGTCGATGAATGGTGTGGGGAAGTTGTCTTTGGGACATTCCCCATTGAGATCATGGAATTCTATGCAAATGCAAATGGTACCCTGTTTTTTATTCACGGGAACAGCATTAGAAACCCAAGTTGTGTATGCAATGGGATAAATGAAGCCGGCTGTGTGCAGCTTCTCTGTCTCGGCTTTCACCACAGCCACTTTGGATGGATGGATGGGCCATTGCTTATGGAGGATGGGTGCCACATCAGGCCATGTGGTGTTCCATGATGGATGGATCTAAGCCGGGCATTTTAGTGTATGGCAAGGTGAAGATGTCGTGGAATTCTTAGAAGAGGGTGGTCTAGGCATCGACCTCTTCCGGGGAGCAAGATGCGGGCCTAGCATGATTTCTCAAAAGATCTCAGAGTTGGTTGAGATGTTGATTTTAATGGTTGGTGAAATGTTTTCCATGTTCCCTTCTTCAAAGGAATCTGGTGCTGGGATTGGCTTCTTGAACTAGTCAACCTTCCCACGAATGAAATCTTTGGTCTCCACGGAAAACTGGTCGGACTATGACACAAGCTCTTCTGAGAGGAAGAATGAGCGATGGTGCATGTCATCCCATGGGTATTCTAGGGTGGTTAGAGCTTCAAGGATATCCTCATCGTTGTTGAAGCAATGAAGTGACAGGTCTGATGGATCGTCATTGGAGATGGGGATGAGCTGGTTAGGGGAACTAGACATCATGTAAATGGACATGGTGTCGGACGAAGGAGGTGGTGGTGGGTGAACTTCTTCGATCAAGGTGATCTTAGACTCAAGGGAATGGTGACGGAGGTTAGCAAGAGCCATTCAAAATTCAGGGAGGTCTTGGCAATGGTGGGAGTAATGTTCGTACAAGTCGCAAAGGGCACAAGCATGGTTTGTCCTTAATGCCTTGTTCTTTACTACTGGCGTGGTTGGGAGTTCAACCACAGGGATGTTTTCATTCGTATCCATGGCATCCAGATGCGCATGGATCATAGGGATTTCAGGGCAATCTTGAGTTGGATGGCCCTGTTGTTCGCAGACGGCACAAGGTATGACTGGCCGTGGTTCTGCGGTGGCTTTGGTGTTCTTCCCCTTCGCCCTTTTGGGCTGGGGTAGTGCAAGTGCGGGTGTGGTGGTTGGCTTATGCAGACTGGGTGGGGGGTGAGACTCAACCGCAATAGGTTGCACTGGGGTTAACACAACCTAGGGCATTGCTAGTTGAGCTGGTGAATCTAAATACCACACTGGGATCCCCAACGTAAGGTTGGGTAGGCTTAAGGTGGCCATGATCGGCTTGCGGATGACACCAGGTGGGAGAAAGAGGAAGGGAATTGTATGGACCGAATATGAGCCCACATAACTCCCAGCTGGTTGCATGTGGGGGTGAGGTTGTGGTTGCTGCTACGCGTAATGCTACTACTGCAGGTGATGCTACAGCTTTTGTTGGCGTTGCGGCTGCGGATGATGTTGTGATTGTGGTTGGGACTATGGCCACGACTATTGTTTGGGTGCAATGATGCTTGATGAGACCATGGACAAGTCCGCAGTTTGATTTTGTATCTCTGGTGGTGACACCAACGGGAAAGGAGCCATCATGGTGGGATCGATAAACAACCCAAGGCCCACATTCAATGGTGGGGAAGTTGGTGTGTTTTCAACCACAGTGTTGGTTGTAGGGATGGCGTTAGCATGTGCGGTCGCCCATTGCAGCTCGGTGGTGGTGATGGTAGGAATAACATTGGTAGGCACTGTTAACCCTTGCGGATCATGGTAGGTAAGCTGGTCAACCATCACAATCTTCCCTTCATGGGGAAACATCATGAGGTGGAAGATAGTTTATGCGACAGCTCACATGGCATACATGTAACTCCTCCCAAGCAGGAGGTTGTAATCTAGTTGAGCGTTGACGACTTCAATGTCGATCATCACTATCTTCCCAGCTAGCATAATGGGGACATGGGGGAGGATTCCTTGGGCTTTAGTGGGGTGTCCATCATAAGCCCGCAGAGTCATGGAGGATGGTTGCAGATTCAGTGATCCAACTTTCTACCAAACCAAGGTAGACATGACGCACGTGGATGCCCCCTCATCCACTATGCATCGGTGCACAACCAAGTTCCGGATGGATACCGGGATTTGGAAGGCGATAGTGGAGGGCATGCGCGGATCTTCGTTCTCTATGTCAAATGTGATTAGATTGGAATCGGAGGGGTCTACTATCCCTAGAGCGGTTAGTAAGGCTTTCTGCTGCATTGGGCATGTTTTAAGTACCTCAAGAGCGGACATGGCGGTTGGCTTTTGGGCCAAATCATCCACAATGCTATAGCTGACTGTAGCTCCAGCTGTGGCGTTATTAGAAATTCTATGTATGGGGGGGCACAGGAATGGGGGTAACTAGAGAGGTAGGTTGGTTGTCCTAGACATGGATGCTACTGATGAGTCAACAGGTTCGGTGGAGGTACTGTACTGATTTTTCTAGTCTGTAAGTTGACCTCTTCATTGGTCATAGTCATCAAGTGGTGAACACCTGTTTTGACCACGATCGGTGCCCCAGAGCGTTGGGATTGGCCTAAGCAGGGGGAGTGGTTGCCACCAATCCTTGGACTGGTAGTGGGTTTTGAAGCACCATGGGAGGAGGTCGTTGTGGTGCCTAGTTGGGTTGGGCTTGGGTGGGGGCATTGGCGGCCTATTGGGCCTCATTTTGAATGGCCTGCTTAGCACAAGCCATGAGGGGACACTCAAATGTGTAATGCCCATAAACATCACAGAGTGTACAAGATTTGTTTGTGTGCAATGGTGCATTGCATCTTGGTGCATTTTGCCTTACGGGGTTTTGGGCTGGTTGGTTAGCCGCAGCATTATTGGGAGGGTTCAATTGTTGACTACCTCCCTACGGTTGGTTATTGCCTTAGTTGTGGGGGCATGTGCGGTCACCCCTTGTGGCTCGGTGGTGGTGATGGTAGGGATAACGTTGGCAGGCGCTGTTAACCCTTGTGGATCGTGGTAGGTGAGCTGGTCAACCATCACAATCTTCCCTTCGTGGGGGAACATAATGAGGTGCAAGACAGTTGATGCGAAGGCTCACATGGCATACATGTAACTCCTCCCAAGCAGGAGGTTGTAATCCAGTTGAGCGTTGGCGACTTCAATGTCGATCATGACTGTCTTCCCAGCTAGCATGATGGGGACATGGGGGAGGATTCCTTGGGCTTTAGTGGGGTGTCCATCATAATCCCACAGAGTCATGGAGGATGGTTATAGAATCAGTGATCCAAGTTTCTGCCAAACCAAGGTAGACATGACGCACGTGGATGCCCCCTCATCCACTATGCATCAGTGCACAACCAAGTTCCAGATGGATATTGTAATTTGGAAGGCGATAGTGGAGGGCATGCACAGCTCTTCATTCTCTGTGTCAAATGTGATTAGATTGGAATCGGAAGGGTCTACTGCCCCTAGAGCGGTTAGTAAGGCTTTTCGTTGCATTGGGCATGTTTTAAGTACCTCAAGAGCAGACATGGTGGTTGGATTTTGGGCCAAATCATCCACAATGCTATAGCTGACGGTAGCTCCAGCTGTGGCGTTATTGGCAATTCTATGTATGGGGGGGCACGGGAATGGGGGTAACTAGAGAGGTAGGTTTGTTGTCCTAGATGTGGATTCTACTGATGAGTCAACAGGTTCGGTGGAGGTACCGTACTAATTTCATCTAGTCTGTAAGTTGACCTCTTCATTGGTCATGGTCATCAGGTGGTGAACACCTATTTTGACCATGATTGGTGCCCCGCAGTGTTGTGATTGGCCTAAGGAGGGGGAGCGGTTGCCACCAATCCTTAGACTGGTAGTGGGTTTTGAAGCACCATGGGAGGAGGTCGTTGTGGTGCCTAGTTGGGTTGGGCTTGGGTGGGGGCATTGGCGGCCTGTTGGGCCTCATTTTGAATGGCCTACTTAGCATGAGCCATGAGGGGACACTCAAATGTGTAATGCCCATAAACATCATAGAGTGTATTGTTGCCACCTTTTCACACACCTGGGTCACATGACAGAAATATTCAAGCCACTCGGTGTGTCCTTGGGGGCAAGTCTCGAGTCAAGGCTGTCACCTTGTTCTTGACTCCTCTGTTTAGGCTCAACTCCTAACAAAGCCAAGGGGGGTAGATCCTATTAAGTTACTAAGGATGATTTCTTAGTGTGGTGATGTTAAACTGAATCAGTTAATTAGGAGTTTGAATATTTTAACTATAAACACTTGAAGATGACAAGATACGAAAATAACACACGAAAGCACAAAGTTGATAAACAATATATATATGAAGCAAAAATGACCAGTGCCTTAATAATGGAGTCAAATCAAAGAGATCAATGTGCTTGCATGTTCTTGGAGTGAAAGTTTTGCGATTGCATCTTGGTATGTTTTAAGTTAAAATTGAAGTATGAATTGATTAAATTAGGCTAAAAGGGGGACTCCAGATATACCCGAGAGTACTTTGAGTATGTCCAAAACAAAACATATACGGCTACCCGCAAGGAATATGTGGGCTGAAATGGAGTCTCTAGGGCTATGTTCGTAATGCACCCATTAGGGTGTGACAGAGATCAGCGCCCCGAGGTCACTTTTCAGTAGGTTCCCGCTTCCTTTGGGTATTTTGCCACCGTAAAGGTTTGATCGAGGTGTTGGATTTTCACCTGATGGTTTGTTAATTGGGGAGGGTGAGTCCTAATTATGCTATTCACCCAAGTGATTTTGATACATCTTGACTGATTGGATGAACCGCAGCAAAGTGCAGAGCATACACACTAGAGTCTTGTAAATTTTAATAAGTTTTTAAGAGATGTGTTCTTGTTTAAAAGAAAAGACTCCAAGAACCTCTTTTGATCCAAGTGGATCTCAATCGGGAATCGAGGAGGGGTTAATTTTAAATTTGATGATAAACAAATGATGAAGAATAAAACAACTACACAATCTGGTTTTCTGATTAATCCTACCACGAATCTCTTTCCCCTTGTGGGTCAGTCGGGAAATCGTGGGGTAAGTATTATGATTACTTTGAAATGTAAGATATGGAATATGGAATTAACAACAAGATCAAGTATACTACCCTCCAACTCAGATCAATTCTAGTGGAAAATAAATAAGCAAAAATAAAAAGATGAAAAAAGGCACCGACGCGAATCCCCCCAAGGGGGATGGGGAATGGGCTCGAAAGAGCCTATTCAAAGGATGATTTTATTACAGAGGTTACAATATCAAAGCACTGATAAAAAAGAGCTTTCTTGGTCCTTATACAGGCTGAAACCAAGATATTACAGTTTATACAAAAAAATTACAAATTATGTGACAAAAGAGAGACCCCTGGGGGGATTTGAGCGCTCCAAAAGCCACTTTGGACAGCAGCTTCCTTCTTCTCTGTCAGACCTGATAAATTATAGCGAGTGAGTTAGAATAAAAAATTCCCAAAATCACTTTAAGAGTACCTCTGGGTCAGCCTACTTTATCTCAAAAAATAATGAAATTAAACCAGCTAAAACGGCAAGCAGGGAACCAAGGAAAGCAAGCTTTCCTTGGGATCTTGGCTTGCTGTTTGTGCAGCCAATTAAAAGCACTGATATTGCAGAATATTTAAATTATCTAACAGCAAATGAAACTACCTTAACAACAAGCTATGAATTTTCACTAAATTGCTTGCGAAAATAAGGTACTTTTAGCTAGATCTTTTGAAATTGAACTTTATGTGCAAAACAGAACTAAGATATAGAATAAAGGAGGGATCTTACTGAGCAGATATATGTGTGTTTTTCCTGATGAGATAGATCATATTAATAAGAATCCTTTAAATTAATCAATTTGAGGAAAGCTTAATAATTTTTAAAGGAGAGAAAGGGGAAGAAAGGTGCTTGTTGTTGAAGCAGATCTGCTGAGGGAACTTGGTAGAGAAGCACCGAGGGGAAAGATCTTAGCAATATCTGCTGGAAATCAATTGAATCAAACCTGAACCATAGATCTTCCAGCCACGGAAAACTTGTAATCTACAACACAACTCCTGCAGACAGAACTATCAGATCTGAAGATACATATGAGAAAGGGATGATACAGTATGCAAATAACCTTATTTAACATACAGGTATTAACTCATTCAAACATATGTAGAAAATAGAAATTAAGTAAGCTTACTTACAATGATCTATCCTTATGATTTCAAAAACCATTCAGGCAGACAATAATTAAGTGCAAAAAATTGGAAAAATAGCAGTTTCACCTCGAATGCAACAAGACAATGGAAATCCACACATGAAATATACTCCACAATTTATCCTCCAAAGCTTGTCTTTATTTCAACAAATGAAAATCAGTACACAGTTACATTGGCAAGCCCTTCAGTCCATCTCTAACTAGCTTGGAAGAGGGGGTTGTGCCTGGATATATACAATTTGCAGGCCATCTAGTCCAGGGGGGGCGCAATTCCTCATGGAATCAAGTGAAATCAACTGATGGAGAGTTCATCAATGCACAACTGAAGCTGGACTGAGCCTACTTGTCAACTGGGGGCCTGATCTGGCTGACACATCAACCCATACACTGACCCATTGGCCCACAGAGCATCTAGGAGAGCCAAAACATGTTGAGGAGAGAGGGAGGGTGCAATTCCCCATGAATACCACTATAGATCAACTCTGGATCTGATTTGATCCCCTCCTTCAGTCAAGGATTTGTCAGATCCAGTCAATCTGCTCCAGATCTGATTGATTTCAGTCAAATCGGTTGAGAATCCATTGATTTATTGATTTTGGATTTGCTCCATTATTCATCAATTTATTAATTAAAATAATCAATAATTGATTTTTGGGGCTTTCTGACCTGAGTGATGGAAGATCACTCAAAACTTAGGAAATAGTGGGTCCATGGGTTTACATGGTGCTCTTAGCTTTAAAGTGAGCACCTACATGACTGAAACTGATTATTTGGCACACTTTTATTACAGACTCAATTTTTCCAATTAAACTATTAAAAAATAGCCTAAGTTTTGGAAAAATTAAAATTTTAATAAAAAACACTGAAAAAACTAAAAAATCGAAAAATTGAAAAACACCTAGGGGGACTTAGACATGTTCATATGACTCAAAAATTATGTCTAGCATGCTTACACATTGACACATAGACTCTATTAACCTCAATAGGCCTAAATTCCAAGCCGACCACCCCAACTTTGGAGGTATGGAGTGAAAAACTCAGAAATTATCAGTCATTTATTCAACAACCAATAATAACCAAGGAAAAAAATACCTTGGGCTGATCGGATTGACAAATGAAGTCTAAGAGACCGAGTCTTTTACAAACACTATCATGCTAGAACATTTATTACAATTCCCCCATGGGGTATGAACATGTGATATGATACAATAAAGCTTCTCGGAAGCAAGACTGAAGGTTCTCTGAAGTCCGAACAAGTTATCCCTATCCGGTTCACCAGGATCACTTGATAGAAAACCACTAAGTGCAACTTAGGTGGTAACATGTACAAGGTTGGTTTGTGTGCAATGGTGCATTGCATCTTGGTGCATTTTTCCTTGGGGGGTTTTGGGCTGGTCGGTTAGCCGCCGCATTATTGGGAGGGTTCAGTTGCTAACTGCCTCCCTGCAGTTGGTTATTGCCTTGGTTGCAGGGCCGGTTGTTTCTAGCTTTCCCTTATTGATTGTTGGGGGTAGGCTGATTGGGACGGTTTTGTTGTGCGAACACTTGTCCCAATGGAGCGGGTGGAGCGGGGGTGGGGGCTTGGACTTGTTGCACTGGTGGTGCATAGTATATTTATGGGGGTGGTGGTGCCACAAATGTGGGCATTTTCCCCACATATTGTTGTGTTGGCCATGCCATGGCCTGAGCCTGCTGCAATGGCACAGGTTGAGCATAAGAGGTTGTTTCTCTAGACTGAGACATCATTCTAGCATAGTCCGAATCTTGGTTTTGATAAGCAACGTTAGCCATGTTCCTTGGTTGCGGTGCCACGGCAAGTGGTGTCAGTCAAGGCTATGGTTGTTGGGAGACTAACCCTATGATGTCATCCATAGCATGGGATGCCCTCGGTGCATCACGGTAAGAGGTACTTGGACAGGGAGTGTCTAAAATGACAGTGTACAAGTATCCTGACTAGGCATAGATGAGGTCAAATTGTTGGGCCTTCAGTATGGCCTCTTCTTTATATTGGGGATTTTCATATGTGACATCCTTTGTGATGGGCAGGAGCAAATTCTTGAGGAACCAATCCAAGAAGATCATGTCATCAAGTTAGATCTTACATAAATTGTGACACTGCCGCCACTCATGGATATGGTTAGTGATGTGGGCGGCATTGTTTTGGTGACAGGATAGCAGGATCTCCACCCCCTCGTCATATCTGACAAGGAGTTGGAAATAATGTAGGAACATGAAGGCTAGGGAGTTGAAGTAGGGGTACTTGGCTTGTGGCAGCTCAATGTATCATTTGGTCATGGTACCTATAAGGGTGCATTGGAACAGCCTCAGCCTGATGGGGTCTTCTACGATGCTATTGGATGAGAACCATAGATGGAATGTCATTATATGATTTTGGGGACATTCCCCAGCTTTGCCTTCAAACTTTGGGATGCCTGATGGCAGCTTTGTTGGCATAGGTGGCCAGAAAACTTGGTGGTGGATGGGATCATTTGTTAATCTAGGCAGGTCATGAAAGTTCAAACAAGCCATGAAGGGTAGATTTGACCCCAAGTTGATGTGGGATGGGGCCGCAATGGAGGTGGGGTTTGCAAGTGCATAGTGCATCTGCACAGCTTGGGGTACTTGTGGTGGTACCATAGCAGATGGGCCAATGGCCCCAAGTGTTGTGGGTGGGATGGTGTGAGTGTTGGGGGCATTGCCCCCATTAATGGTGGTAGCGGCAATGTGGGTGGTTGGTGCACTACCCCCCTACATGGCAGGGGGGATAATGTGTGTAGAGGGGCCACTGCCCCTATGTGTTACCACTGGACCAGCTTGGTTGGGCACTATTGGTGGTGGGAACTAGCTAATGACAATCTACATGACTATGCTTGGACCGCTTGCCACATTGTGGGTGACAGGTTGTGATGTGGACATGGGCCCACTTGCTAAGGTTAGACCAGAAAATGGATCCGAATTTGTGGTAGCCATGGGGCTAGATGGTGTAGTGTGAAGTTCTGGTTTAGACTGATATGGGTTTGAATCAGAATTAGAGGTTGTGTGGCCCTCTGATGGTGTAGGAGATCGCTGAGAACGGCTACGACGATGCCGAATGAGTGTTCCAAATGGTGGTGGTTCGCCTCTTAGGCATGAGGAAGATCGTGGAGGATCAATTGTGTTTGCTTGTGTGTATGAAACTGGTGGGTATGAAATTTGGACCCCAGTTTCAATGGATTCCTACTGGCTGAAGGTGGTCTCTCAGCCACCAAGACTACCAGAAGACAGCGCTTGGCTTGTTCCTCACGGGTAACTATACTCAATCAGAATGGGAATTCCTCTCAGCGGCCAGCTACTTTGGGGTTCCTGTGGTACTCCTCACAATGAGTTTCTGGGAAAATCCCAAGTACTTTCCACAATTAAAGCAGTCAGGGACTTATGTCCTCAAAAACTGCAGAGTTTGATTGAACTTAGTGTAAATTTGGTAAATTTTAAGGCTTACTCAGTGTCATGAACTGAGTTGGGTTAATTAATTGGTATGGTGTGATGGTTTTCTTATTTGTTCTAGTATTTGGTTTGCAATATGGTTTATGAATTCATGGTAGATTTCACATCATGGTTTTGTATGCAAACATAAACAGAAATTTGTAAGCAAATATGGTGATTAACCCTGACTTGTTGGCCTAACTAGGTGTCTACCTCTTAGTGGTATTCTTCTTCAACCAAGAGAAGGTGTTGGGCTCTCAACACAATGGGACTAATCCCATCCATAGATCCTTAGTTCACCTCCCAAGTGCTAGGTTGGTCAAGTAGGGAGGATTCTTAGTGCCATGAGAATCCCTCCTTCTCTACCCCCCGTACCTTCTAGGTCACCTAGTTTTAATGGTTTGGGAAAAATGCCATGGAGTGCCTAGATCTATATGAGCTGTCCCTTCATCGTATATTAGAATA
This sequence comes from Pseudotsuga menziesii, assembly GCA_001517045.1. Taxonomy (NCBI): domain Eukaryota; kingdom Viridiplantae; phylum Streptophyta; class Pinopsida; order Pinales; family Pinaceae; genus Pseudotsuga; species Pseudotsuga menziesii. The sequence continues at coordinate 59,411 of LPNX010177242.1, forward strand.
CCCCAGAGGGTAATGACTTGGTAGAGGAGGAATGGAGCAGCAAGATGGATAATTTTATGTTACTTTTAGTTAGTCTAATTCATTTTATTAAACCTTAGTGATTGATTTAGCATATACACATTTGTTCATTGATTTACTTGCAAAAAATGGAAATTGGAATTCAAAGGGACCTATAACGGAGGACAAAGGTGGCTGGACCACATTAACAGTCCTCTAAAACTGAAACTTGCTGCTAATTAAACTCAAAAACAACTTCTATGTGATAGGCAGCACCTTTCTGACTAAATCCCGTAAAGGGGATATTTTTCTAGAAATGAGTGAGGGGGTCGCACAAAATGCCAAAACGGCCGCAAATTGAGCTCCTGGGATGAAGCCAGACCTATCTAAGGATTACGTGTGCCCTGGGTGAGCCTGTCTACCAATTAAGTGTGCCTTGCCTCACCTTTTCCCCCCATAAGAGTGACCTGCTCCAGAAAGGGGTGTTTTGGTGTTGCAGGGTCAGATCTGACCAACAGTAACTGGTACTGGGGTTAGTCTAAATCGTCTTGGCCTAGCAGAGGATTCAGCACTAACAAAAACAAGAAATAAAGTGTATTTAAACAGATCTAAACTAACATTTTTGAAAACTAGGGTAAAAACTAAAAAACTTGAAAATTTGAACTTTGTGGCCCAGGGATCCTGTGGGATCGACCCAGTGGAGTCACCAAAGTTGTAGTGAGAATTTCTCCTCACTACAGGGGTAATAATGGATCCCTTGTGCCTATAAGGCACAAGGGTAGGTTCCTACCCTTAGAAAACAATAAAAAACATAAGTAAAAATGACAGTAAACAGAGATACGAATTGAAACTAAGCTAATCTAAGCAATAACAAGTAAATGGAAGCTATTGTAAACTACATCTAAGAGAAAATGACAAAAAAAATAAAAGAGAAACAATGATGGAGCATTATTGAACCCCTCTGCACACAGTGGGTTAGGGTTTTGGCTCCAAAACTTGCAACATAAACCTAAGCTACCATAGTGAAAACCTGCAAACAATTGTTAATGAAAAACCTGCAAATGAAAACATGAATTAAAAAACAAGATAAGCAAATAAACATAAATAGAAATAAGATTATACCTCACTTAGGTGGAAATGGGCCACCATGCCCTAGCTCATGGGAGCACCTCTCTCTTGGTTGGGAAGCAATGGCTTGGAGAAATGGAGATGGAGGAGAGGGAGAGTAGGTGGTTTGAGAGCAAGAGGTCTCAAAGAATCCATGGGAAGCATAACCATAGGCAAGTGAGGAGTGTTTTGAGAGTGACCCCCCACCCTCCTTATATATTTTTTCCAAGGGATTTTATGGTTTTAAGCCCTGTTGCCGGTTTTTATGACCTGGGCCAATAAGGAGGTTATGCCCACACAATCAGCTTAAAGCAGCATCTGGTGTGTTTGGAATAGCAAAACCTCACAGGTTATGGTCCTGCTACCAGCTTATTTTTCACTTAAGGAAAAATGAAAATCAGCAAAATCTAACCTATCCTAATGTTATTTCTACTTAAATGAATCGTATAATTAGTTTCAACTATCGAAATTGTCCTATAATTGCTTTCGTAAGGAAAGACTCCAATTTTTGAAGAGTTTTTTGAATATAAAGATTATTAAAATTATACTAAAAATTATATAAATGATTTAACAGCTGTTAACTGAAAGATACTAAAATAAAACTTAATCTGAACTATTTAACTATTCTATCTATCCTATCTCAGCTGAGAGCGTTTCTAAATACTATATTAATTATTAATTAAATAGATGATGAACAGAAGATAAAGTGCATGATCTAAATAGAAATATTTAAGTCATACATAAGAAATCCTTCTGTTACAAAACAATTTAACAGAGAAACTAAAAATAAATAATTATTTCAATTTTCTGACATTAATTAATAATTAATTATCAATATAGCTATTTGAATCAAAGATGATGTCTAATGTAAAATCACTGTAAAAATACAAATGATATTTTTATAACAGACATAAGTGTATACCCTTATAGCTTAAATTTATAGTAAAAATACTAATAAATTCAGTCACAAAGATATATTAATTCAAATGCAATATTGAGCTGACAAAGTGAAAATTATAATTAAACACAAGTATAACAAAGCATATTGTATTAATATTAGCGTAGAAGAAAATATACTGAGATACCAAGTATATTCAAAAACAAAATACCAGTAACAATATCAATCTGTAGATGTCCAGTTGTATCCCACATCCAAAGATCCAACTTCAGTAATGAAATAAAACTAGTAACAAAATATATCTCAAGTATTTCTCTCTTCAGTCACTCCTCCCTTTTGTTCATCAAAATTCCTAACTTATATAATACTATGATTCATTTTTCCCCATCAATGCGAAATGCAACATTATAGGGTTCCTATAACTATAAAAGAGAAACGAATCTCTTTTATCAAACACCTGTCACTATAACAATAAAACGACTAGCCTGAATGTTTGCTGGTTTAAAGGTACTTGGTAAATTCATGGCCATTGTTGAAACTCCAGCCTTAAATAAACAACCACGTCTTCCAACCAACATATTGAAATCGTCCTGTAACTGTGGAGAAGAATGATGACATATCCACCTGCGTTTAAACAAACAAAACATATCATTAAACATCAATTAGAACAGATATAACAAAATAAACTAAAATTTAAATGTATGCCTGTAAAATATGTGATTTTACAGGCATGCATAACAAAATCTTTTATTACCTATTCTATAGCGAATCAACCCATGAGAATATTCATCAAGTTTTACTTTGAATATCGACTACTCTCCTAGCTTCAGCTAATTTAGCTTTAAGCCTGATAATCTTTAACTTTTGTTTTTCAATTTGTTCAAGTAGATGCTAGTTCGTACCTATTATTGACTTTTTGGCCCTTTTATACTGGTTCTTTTTGTTATTCATCTCTTTCCACCTGCTAATCCATCTAAACAACTCATCTCTGAATGTCCTATTTTCTTCTTCTATTAATGCTGCATTAGATTGACATAGTTTTAGTTCAACTTTTAATTCCATAATCTTGGTCTGGTATGCCTTGTCCAGAACTTGCTGCATAGTTTCTTCTTCATTTTCATGACCTGAATTGGCTTCCTGAGGAGTAGGGTTGTCAATGTTTTGATCAGATGACTGAGGACTAATAAAACATGGTTCAGGGTCAGAAATGCAAGTGTCTATGCATGATGGAGCGACCTCGGCCTTACCCAATTTTGCACCATTATCTTTCATAAAGGTGGGATTATTTACATGAATAGTATCAGGGACCGACAATGGAACGTCGTCCTCAATATGGACGATTGCAGGATGAGTATCCTGTCGTTTAGCCATAGGAACCAAAATTGTAGGGACATGGTTCATACTTCTAGTAACCCTCCTTGAACACACAAGATTGTCCGACTCAAACCCTCCTTTATTGCAGCATACTTGAGCTAGATGATCTAGTTTACACATAGAATCTTTGCCACATTTATGAGGACTAACTGGCTCGGATATATTTTTACAATCAGCAGTGTTAATATCTTTGCTATCAGTTAACTTGTCCTCTGTTTTTGCAGGAGTACTATAACTTTTATCAGGAGAGGATCGATTTAAAGCTGCTTTAGAGCGACAGGGAACTGTATTACCAACATCCTCATTACTGATATCAGTATCTATGGGTATATTGGCTTCCTCAAGCCCTTTACCCTCTGATTCGGTCTCAGGAGCATTAATGATCTCAGGCTTAGCAGCAGCCTTCCGTTTCCTATAGGTTTTTGGAGAGGGGTTCAGCCAATATTGGGTCGGCCCCAAATCACACTCAGTAAAAAGTTCATCCCATGACTTGCCATTCAAAGACAATTGATGCTGCACTATAATTTTAACTAATCCATGGTGAAAAATAATTCTATCAGGGTTATCAAAATTTTGAACTGCATGCGACATCTTTTTCAAACTTTGCCACAGATAAAATGGTAGATTAAGCCTACATACCTTTAATTCTAATAGGAGTCTTAGATGATAGTAGTGCAGGTGAGAAAAACGTCCATCACAGGACACATACCTGACCAAAATTTTGTAGTAGGCTCGCCATTCAAGCTTCAAGAACTTGACAGAGACCCCTATATTCAGTTTTGCATTATCCAGTAATGGCAGCAACAAGGATAAGCACTTCTTTTTATTAACATTACCACCTTTGAACCAGCGTTCCCCAATTTGTGGGAGATTTGTTGCCTCTGTGATTTTGTCTTCATTAATAACGAACTTAAAACCCCCTATCTGCACAACGTCATCTTTTAAATTCATGGCAAATAGTTTGGTCACTGCTACGTTATGGCCATCAAAACACTTAAAGAACTGCCCCCAGCCAACTTTCTCAAATAGCAAGGAGACCTTCTCATCTGCTTCTACAAGCTCTGAACCTGAGATTTCGAAACAGTACAACGAAGCCATAACCTCCTCAACACTATCTTGGTTTCGATATGGACTGAATGGAAATGTGAAGAGGGAGGGGATAGGTATCCAAGTGTATGACATGATGTGCAAACTTCACATGCTTCAGAACTGACAGATATGAGGTCTCTGGACTTGGCCATTTTTAGTCAAACCTTAGCAATGATGAGTGCTATAGCCAATGTTTTGTTATGATAGATGCATGCTTAACCACGACTTAGCCATGACTAGCAGTAAAATTTAACGAAATTGACATACCAGGGATCATTTGATTGATGGATCGTAAACCAAAATATTGATTACACACAGTGGTCATAATGAGCACGTACATCGTTACGAAGTGGAATGAATATCAACATTAAATCCTGATGATACAAATCATCAATATATTCACAGTTGTTAGTTAATTATAAGGTGTAAGCCACATCTCCATGCCAACGCAGCATTTTAAGTAGCAGGGGCTATTAATTTGACAGATGTATCTTGTAATCTCTGTCAATTAATGGTCTTCTCCAGTTTTAGCGTGAAAGGTGGTAGTAACGAAATCATATACCCTAATGTTTAGCATGAAAACTAGCTAATGACTTGATTTAATATTTATGTCATGTATATACATAAAATTTCATAGATTTAGTTTTAAATCTTTCCAAAATCCCATTGATTAATATCCGAAATTAAATTTGGTAGGATACCAAGTGATAAAACTATAATATATGAAAATTCCCATATGATAGTCATTTATTTACTAACTACATATATACAATTTTTACAACGTCATGGTAAGGCATTACATGAAATATAAACTTTAGGTTTAATAAAGTTTTAATTTAGTAAGTCACCTTAAGTTCTAAGAGTTTAGGACTCATAATACCTCATCCATATCCAACCTCAAACCATTTAAAATGTGTTTCATTGATTCCCATTTAGCATACTATCCCTTTAAGTTTTCTTAAATCATATATAATCATATAAATTTAACTTAATGATCGAATTGATTATATGAAAATTTATGAAACTGACTTATTAAACTGACAGTTGCTAATTGCCAAGTTTATGAAAACATTTCCATCAACTTCCAACATGTCATTTTACTTTTCTTCAATTGAGAGTACCTTCAGAATCAAAGATTCTGAAGGTGCTCTTTTATAATTTTTATTGGTAAACCATAAAATGAGCTGATCTCCCTTCATCTTAATGAGAAATGAAGGAGTTGTTGCTGACTTCCAACAAGCCCTTGGTCAAGGCTTTAGCCCCTTTTTTGGGCCTTTATCCCCTTTCACCCTAACTTTAGCCCCTTTCAGGGTTTTGGCCTCTTTTTGAGGGCTTTAGCCCCTGGTGGGCCATTTTGGGCTCTTTTTGGGGGGTTTTAGCCCGTTTCTTCATCCTTGGGCTCTTTTGGAGGTGTGGGGGTCAAATGGAAGGTCATGGAAGGTCTTATGGAGTGAAATGAGTGTTGTGGGATGGTGTCCTTGGGTGGTGTAGGCCATTGAGAGTTGTGTGGGGGATTTTTTGGGTTAACACCAACAACACCTTAACCACCACTGTAAAGCTACATAACTTGATGTAAATTCAAACCATTGTATTATAATTTCAATAGAATATAAAATTAAATATTATAAAGTTCTTAATGAATTTACATTATTATTCAGGAACTTACTTGCAATTGTCAAAATCTCTGTAACAACAATTGAATCTTTGATTTGGTCTCTTCTATTTGTGGAACTGTCAATGTCCAAAAAACCAATTCCTCATTTTGTTTTTAAATGGTCTTCTGTAGCACCCTCAACAGGTTTGTAGACCCACTAATTTCATTATATTTCATCAACTGCGAGACCTCAAACTGTAAAGAGTGTTGAGATGGTGTTTCATAAACCGAATCCCCTATCTGCAACAGAAATATATAAAACATTGTTTAGTCTTTGAAGCAATAGTGTGCGCAAAAAATTATATTAAAAAAAATTGTCTATCATGATAGATTCATAGGATTACATCTAGGTTTACCTGATGCCTAGACGAGGGTGTGGTCTGATCAACAGCTGGGGACTTACCCCGATCAGCGACCTGCAAAAAAGTAGAGAAAATTATCACAATGAATGCAATATGTAAAAGCTAACAAAAATAAACATTGTGCTACATGTTTTATATGTGTACAATTTTGAAGTATTTAGAATGTCGAATTACATTTAGGTTTATAGGTTGCCTCGAGTCTCCAATCATCTGCTCAACAGTTGGGGACTTTCCCCGGTCATCAACCTACAAAAAAATTAGACAACATTATCATCATGAACGCAAACATAAAAATGGAAAAATACATAACAAAATAAACATTATGCTACACAATATACATGTGTATGATTTTAAAGTATTTCAAATGGAGATTTAGATTCATTTTTATATGTTGCCTTGATGTTGCAGATGGTTGATCAATAGTCGGTTGGCTTCCCTGATCAACACTTTGCATGGAAAATAGATAAGATTATATAAACAAACCGAATATACTAATGAAAATACATAACAGTAGATATGTATGTCCATCCTAAATTTATTACATTGGCATTATCGACGTATATCTGCCACCTTGATTCGGGTCTACTAATATCTACGGAGAGGGAGGTGCCCCTGAGAGAACCCTGCATCAAAAACATACTAAAAATTACCTAACGAAACCAGAATATTCACTAAAACAATTTTAAAACATAACATTTTGATGTATACCTATTTACTCGCAGATCATGTACTCCTCTCACCTTCTGCTGGGGTGATGATCCCCCCATCACCTCCCTGCGAAGTCAACATAGGAAATTTATTAGAAAATTATAATTATATGCTAACAAAAAATCCTATAGATGTTAAAATAATTAATGAAAGGTTGGGTAAATTGTTGGATGTACCAAAACCATACTAACTGTGTTTGTATCTACACAATTCAAATTGTAATTAATAAGCAATTCTTCACCAGTAGCTACCGATTTAATGCAACATACAAAGACATGGTTTCCTTCACGTGACTCGAATATGCAGTTGGGTTTCTTATGTGTAGACCCTGGTTGTGTACTGTTTATAAACCCTACAATATTACCAGTTGTGTTTGGCCTTCCGTCAATGTACAACGTTGCTCCTTTATTTTGATCTTTGTATTTCAGTTGTATATAATTTGTTGACAACCCATATCTACATATACTTCATGTATATTGGACTAGGTGCATCCAAGCATTGTAGTTGTAAGAGGGTCCAACATACTCCATCAATTATGTACATCTATCGTATCCAAACTTTATTCCATACATGAAAAACAACCCCAATCTATGTAATAACGACGATGCAATTCTATATGTCCTCTCATTCACACAAAAATCAGTGTTTACTTGAGGAATATCCCTAGGCACCCATTGTTTCACTAGGTGTTTGTACCTGAAGGGTACCTTGATGTCTCCTACTTTCCCAACATCATAGGAACATGACCCCCCTCCTTTGAGAAAAAATTCCATGTGTTTATTAAATTTTCTTTTGATCTTATGACATCTAGTTGATCTATCCCTTGTAGACCTACTAGATGTATCACTTTTCTCTAGCATTCCCAAACTCCCCTCACTAGAGGAAGACAGGCCTGACAAATACATGTTTGGTTCTACCTGCACCATGTCCAGAAAATAAGCATGATAAATAAGCATGACATAATGTTGATATCATTATCCTGAATAATATCAATAATTCCCTAGTATAACAATTCAACACGTAGTCCTTTAAGACGATATAGATATCAAGTCGTTCCATATCAAATGCTTCAACCAATTAATCTCAAAAAACAAACTAACGGTTTTTTACAATATCGATTGGTGTACCTATTTTAATTTAGTTTGTTTCCTCACCCAAAAATATAAAAGACCCAGTTTATGGATCTCAATATATGTGATAAAAGCATTTGCAAATATTTTGTATCTTTTTTCAGAAGAAAAAGAGGTGTTCCAGCTTGATATTTAGTAGTGAATAAAAGCTAACTTTTACATAGTCCATTAACGATTGGAGATCATAAGTATAAAAAAAACCTCATCGAGAGGGACAGAACCCACAATCCCAAGATGAATGAAGTAGCAATACCACATAGACAACATTAGGATCCCAAACAGCTTATCCAAGGAGGCATCAAGAGTGGAGAAAACACACCCCTGAGGGGGGGAAAACAAACTCTATATCCCCAGCTAAAAAAAGAAAGATGTTGATGTATCCCATAGTAGAAAGAACCATAAAATACTATTCCACAGAAATCAAAAGGCTCTTAAATTAACTATATCATGCCTTCCTTAATGATTTCTCCTTCTAAAAGTTACGAGAAGGAGAGGAGGCCAGCCTTCATATTCAATGCTTTGTTGGATAAATGGTCTGCACTCATATTATGCTCCCTATAGACATGGCTAAAGTCATATAAATGAATTTATGATGTCGGTGGTATAGCATATATGTCAGATATCCGATGAAATGCATTACTTTCTCCAACATATTTAGATGAGTTCACATTCTGAGAGCTTCTAACACTACATCGACCTGAACACACAACTTCTAGTTCAGTTCTCCAGTCTACATTGGTCTGATTATTAATTTTCTTGGCCACTCCTCTCTCCTTACTCTACACTTGTAGGCTTACATATAACTTAGAAAAAGTTCCAACTCATCACAACAAACTCCCGTCTGAATCGTGTCCCGATAGCCATTATGGTTTTGAGGTTGTATCAGTTGCATCTGAATCCATCGTTTAGGGTTGAATTGAATGGAATTCTTCATGTTTAGGGTTCAATTGAATGGAATTCTTCATGAATGGAATGGAAAACTTCCATCATTTAGGGTTACAACCAAACGTTGAGAGGTATATGAGAGATAACAATAGACAAACAATAGGGAAATTAGGGTTTGTAGGTTTTGGCAAAAATGAATAATGTAGTCCTGAGTTTGCAAATCTAAGGTGCAAGGATATGCCAAAAATGATCAAACATAGAGTATAGACAAAGGAAACATAGACCTAAATAGGTCATGGAATAATTATTTTGTTTATACTACAATGTCCATTCCACACCCTAGCTAGCATATGGCACCACTAAGATGAAAAAGGATGTATATAATTATCAGGACAATTTTTATAACTGAAAGGAAAGGGTAGGATTTTCAAAGTATACAACTATTGAAATTTTATGTTGGATCAATTGTTTGAAAACCACAATACTTACTTATGCAACAAAAGGAGAAAAAATTCCTTCTCTGGACATCAATCCCTCATAATTCCATCCCTCCAATGCTATTAATCAGCCAAACTAGTTTTTCAAATATGAAACATGCATAAGTGTGGCCTTCAATTAGAACACAGTTTCAAAACTTCACTAAAAACCATTCGAATACAGAGTTTGCTAGTCAATTTCCCTTCATAGGCCACCAAGGTTCCTTGCATAATTTGCTAAGAATTATTATATAAGGTTGCAAGACAATGCCATTTAAATTTGGTCAAAGATACCCAAGACTATTGGTTTAGTGTCTAAAGGAATTTCCTTAAACTATTGTGTTAAGGGTTCCCCAATTTGAGTCACCATTGTTGTAGGTGACAGTCAATCCAAGCCCTTAAATGACCTTTGTTTTCTAAATATTTGAGGTTAGTTACCCATCTGTTTTGACACTGCTACAATAAATAATCACACCTTCATATTGAACTCAAATTGTTATCCCAAAACTTGACCATTACCTCTTGGTCCCTCTCTCCAAATGTGATAGATTTGAAGGATTTATGATGTGGGTTGGTAGATAAAAAGGGATATTGCAACTTGGTGCCATTGGATTTCTTTAAAATGGCCTTGTTTTCATTATCCATGCATGAAAGGGAATATTTTTATGTTTTAGAAAAACAGGGGTGTTCTTGCTTGGCCTTAGGATTCTCGCCATATAGGAAAGTCAGTTATTCCTTGTAGAGAACTTTGCAACTTTTAGATTTCAATTTGTACCTTTCTACAGGCCTGGACGACCAATTTTATGAATTGTTGAAAAACAATAAAAACAGTGAAAGAACTTATTTGGAGAATACACTGCATGCATCTGGAGATTAGTTTGGAAAATTGTGTGCATGGGTTTCACAGGAAATATTGGATACTTAAGCCAAGTGCCTTCAGATTTCACCATAAATTCTCATGTATGGTATGGCATGCATTTTCCTGAGCCACTTTAGAGTGATTTTAACTCTATTTTTCTACATAGATTTTAGTTTTAAGCTACAAGAGGCATTTTTATCATTTTCTATGCATACCTTTAAGTTATGGAAGTATCCTAAAAGACGATCTCCACCATACAGAATATATTATATAGGATGCATCTAAAGTAGCGTCATAACCTGTGATTTGAAAATAGAATAATAATGTTGTAGACAAACCCTACTCCTTCTCTCTCAAATGAAATAAAAATAGAATACTTAAGCCCTACCCCAAAGCATTAATGGATGTTAATGGTCAAAAGGAAGTGGGAATGAAATAGGACATAAAACCTTATCATTCTTATGTCAAGTAGACATTTACTTCAATTTTTGGTACAAAGGAGGTGGCATCGAAGCATATTACTAGTACCAAACTTGCTCATATGAGCTTCAAGTTATTCATCAAGAATAATGCTTGCAAACTTAAAAATTTTAAGAGTAAATTGCACTAATATCTTTTTTCTAAATATTTTTTTTAAAACATCATGTGGTTACACTTGCTAGTTTCACACATAAACTATGTTACAATGAAATGTAAATAGAGTGTAAGCCTTGGACAATGGATTTAGATTAAAATTAATAAGATGTTCTAGCATATTGAAATATTATACGAAACTCTATAAATCTAATATTTTCCAGTGAATTCTAAGCAAATAAAATTTCAATATTTCTTTCAACTTCAATTGGAAAGTGGAGTTATTAAGATAAGGACCACTCTCTTATTCTTTCTTAGAAGGCTTGGAAATATTTTAATGTAACTACAAAGGATGCATAGTTTATCTAAATGTCACTCCAAGTAGCGTCTACACTTTGCAACATCTCTCATGTATTTTCTGTCTAATAAGGGGAACCTTGAACTCTGTATTACACTAGTGGGAATATACCATGGGGCCTCCCAATTAACCTTTATAAAATTGTGTAAGAAAAGAAATACCAAAACATAATATAAAGCATAAGAAACAACAATGGCTCACACACAGGGTACACATTATAAATTTACCTTGAAACCCTTAAACATGGTTATTTTGATAGAAACTCATTATTCCATTGTGTGTACAAAGAATGAATCAATATTTACATATAGGAAATTTGAATGAATTAGGAAGGAAATTCAAAATTCTCACTAGTGAATGAAAACATAAGTAGGGCTTAACTAGAGCTGAAATGCCCTTAATTAGACATGTAATTTGCATACATCCAACTTAATGGTGTTATTACCAATTACAAGAAAAGTCATTCTAGAAATCTTTGTCCTATGACAAAGATTGCTTGTAATTGCTAAATGGATTAGAAATCTTTGTGCTATGACAAAGATTACTTTTTAGACATGTCTATACCTTTTTTACAGCACTATGGGAAATTCTGGGTCTGTTTGTGGCCTCAAGCAACCCTAAAACAGCATTCATTTCTAATTTTGGGCTGAATGTGGGAAAAGACAGCATTCATACCTAATTATGGGCTGAGTGAACTTCATTACTTGTTATTATATGTGTAAGCTTATTCAAGCTACTGGTCATGCTTACTCCTTCTTAGTTATGCATGATTAGTATTATATCGTATTGGTTCTAACATTCTAGTTAATGAACATGATATCAAAACTATTTCCATTATATTGGTAACATATGAAATTATAGTACTAGTAGAACCCCATGTGATTGGCTCTTTTCCTATGATATTGATATCAGAAGCAAGAGGTTAGCTTGTTACGAACCATGTACACGTGTAATGACTCTAATATACGGATATCATGTTCTATACATTATATACATTGTTTCCCTAATACAAAAAGATAGTATATCCTCCTAATATGTGTAATGTTAATGTTATTCTATTCCTACGATATCCATAGGAATATTGAATCATACACTACCCAATTAGAGAGATAAGGCTAGGTAGAGAATTCACGGTAGATCATCTACCTCATGATTTCTCACAAATTTGAACATCACAATACTAATGGAAAAGCTAATGGTGATGGTTGATGACAAATATCCTAAGCTATACAATTTTCCCTATGAGTTTTTAAAATCCACATATAATTGTGTTGGGCCCAACCTATTAATAGTTTACAAAGAAGTTGTCTAAAAGAAGTCCCTTCAACCGACCACTTCTCAAAGAGGGAGGTTTCATCCAATTAATCCCCAAAGCATAGGATCTTGCAATGATTACCAGTAGATAGCAAATTCTCATTCCCGATGTTTCCTACAAAATTGAACTACATCCAACCTTATATTATTTCACCTAAGAAAACTTGTTTCATTCAAGGTCGATTTATCCTTGATGCTACAGTTGTTGCTTAGGAGGGTATGAAATGGGACAAGAACCAAAGGTTTACAGCTTTGTTCATAAAGTTGGATTTTGAAAGAGCCTATGAACAAGTAGATTGGTCAAATATTCTAGCAATTCTTCAAGCTCTATTTTGGTCTTTTTTTTTATCTGGATGGTGGGATTTTTAATTCATAAATGATTCAATATTCTTGTATATCTATCAAGATAAATCTAAGAGAGATGGATTGTTCGATTCAATTAGACAAGGCTAACCCTTGGCCCATTCACATATATGATGGCCACAAAATCCCTTGGCTACCTCTTGCATCATCGATTTTATCAAGGTTTTATAAAAGGTATATTTTCCCTGGTCCCCATATTGGTCAAATGGTTAGTGGTCATTTTTCCAACAACTATTCGCCTACTATATTGGTAGACAAAGAGTCAGCGGGGAACACCCTAGATTGCATTATTTCTAAAACTATCACTTGAGGTTAAAAAATAGAAATCCCCTAGTTGAGATTTCAATGGAACTTGGAATTGCTACCACTATCACCACAGGAACAATTCCTATCGTTAGGCCAACCTATCACTAGCACAAGGGGGCTTCCCTAAGGGAAAACTAAGGCCTAGAATGATGAGAATATTGGATAACTAAATACTTAGCATATGACTTATTTATAAAACTACTTTTTGAGGAGCATTTGTAGTAGCTAATGCAGATTTCTAAAAGTTGATAATGGTCTATGTAAAATATGCTTTACAACTTTGGCTTCTAGACCAAAGAATGGATATAATTTTTAAGATCCATTATGACAATTTGATGATATAATGCAGATTCCATACAATAAAGTAATTTTAAGGTGTTGAAATGAATGATCGAAGTCAAAATTGGGGAATTAGGCACAATCAAGCCAAATAATAAATATATCATGTTAAGAGAAAAATTGACCCAAAATACTTAGAGAAAGCCAAAGTTCATAGGTTCCTTGTCCATCAATACATAAAAGGTAAACATTTCTTTTTTATAATCATCTAGATAGAACCATAAATATCACCAGCACATAGCATAGACTATCATCACAACACTGATATAGCAGGGTACAAAATAATCATCACCAACTCATGCTACATCCATCATAAAAACAAGTAGATATCTTGCCAAGCTCTAAAGGGGAAGAAGGTGCAATAATAGCCAAAGTATGCAACATGAAATTCCTATAAGCACCACACACTCATCCCAAAGCTATACATTTTAATAAAGAGAAAATATTGGGATAGTATGAACGAACCATAAGGGAAGTGTCGGGGAAACATATGCACTATAAGCCCCTATATCTTCCATAATCCTGTAATACTCTACCTCATGTGGAAGTAAATAATACTGACTAATATCACACGATAATGAAACATGGCATAGCTACAAAACCCCATATATAACCTGCCTAAAGAGGGTCTTCAACTGAATAAGATACCTCATGATAAATGAGGAGCGATAGATTTTATTGAGGTTTTTAATGAGGCCTTGAGTTTTAAGCTTTAAATGGCCAAAATATAGTGTCATAATTTATCGCAATATGACATCCCTAAGTTACCAGCCAGGAGTGGACCTAGATTAAACCTGGGTAGGTTTTTAGTTTCTCGAGGCTACCAATTGCTTTTAAAGACTCTCAAAAAACCCTTAAGATGCAGTGCTACAACATATAGCTACAAAGTTGAACAAATGGATTTATTTACATCTATTCTTAAAATCCAAGTTTCAAAATTGTTCAAGGTTATAGCTTCTACTCATGCCTATTATTCATCTTGTCAGGTCCTATAGTGTAGCCTATCATTGGTTGAAGAAGCTCCTAAATGACTTGATCTACGTCATCCTATAGGAAAAGAAGGGTTTCCATCGAGTTAATTGGGGGATTTCTTGAAATCGAAAGGAATGGGGTGGTTTGGAGATGATCGAAGCATCTCTTCAAACCCAAACCTATGCGCCAAGTGGGAAATCAAAATTGTGGAAGATAAAGAGAACTTTAAAATGCCCCTATGCAATTGTACCTTTATAGGGCCCCCATTTGAAAAAAAAATTGGAATAATCTCGACCTCCAAATATTTTTTTGTTGACTCCAACCAAGGTTGATATCCAGGGCACATCTATATAACCCTCCAAAAACCTATGATGAGCAGCTGAGCCAATGTATCTCACTGTCCTGTAAAAGATGGGGATCCCCATAGTGAACCTAACCAAAGTGAGTTTTGTAACGTCTGAGTATAGTAGCGCAAACCTAAAATGTAACCCCAAAACCCAAACAGTGAACCTATTTCATAATTCCCAAACCCTGAATGAATATGAGTAAAATGATAGATATAATAGGTATGACATAAACTCACCAATTTAGGAGGCATTATGTGCAGATTGCAGAAAATTTGGTTCCTACCCAAAGGAGGCAGAGTCCACAGTTTAGAACCAAAAGGAGGTGGAGTCCACAGTTTGCTCAACGATGAGAGGTAGATTTCGTAGTCCATACAATGGGAGCAACTTTGGTTCCTACCCAAAGGAGGCACAGTCCACATTTTAGCACCAAAAGGAGGCGGAGTCCACAGTTCGCTCAACAATGAGAGGTAGAGTTCGTAGTCCACGCGATGGGAGGTATAGTCCAGTACAGTTCGCTTAGTGCTGAGAGGAGGCATAGTTCAGCTCAATTCAACACAAAGTCCACTCAGTGGTGATAGGAGGCACAGTTCAGCTCAATTCACAACAACAGAGTGAGGTAAGGTATGTCCGCTTTAATTTTTGTATTTCATTTTTCATTTTTTTAATAAATAGGTTTCTTTTCTAATTTTATATTTTTAATATTTAAAAAAATATATTTATTAATTACTAACACCCAATATATATAACCATTATAACCATAATACATTATAACCATTGATATTTAATATTTAAAAATATTTAATATCTAATTACTAAGACCTAATTACTAACCCTTAATCCCTATAAGTACATCAAATACTTCAACTCTAAAACTATAACCCCTAATAAGTAATAACCATCATAACCCTTAATGTTGAAAGTTTTATTCATCATCATCCATTAACCATTAACCCCTAAAAACATCTAATATTTATTCCATTTAACCATTAACCCCTAAACCCATTAATCTATTTAAACATTAACCCCTAAAACATATAATACTTCAAATATAAATTCTATGAACCTTGTCATATAATCTTGTTAGAATTTTTATCATTCAAGCCAGCATTATCTTAGGATCTTATCTAAGAGAATAACATGCACAGCAATAAACACAAGAGACACAAAGAATTTTCCTCGGGAAACCATAAAGGAGAAAACCCCACAACTTCCTCAGAGATAGTATGAGCACCAATGGTAGCATTAAAACCCGAAAACATAAAGATGATCTCCATATCTTCTCTCTCTCTCTCTCACTCATGCACTTCAATGAGTGAGTGAAAACATAAAGATGATCTCCATATCTTCTCTCTCTCTCTCACTTGAGAGAAATACTTCTCTCTCACTCATGCGCTTCAATGAGTGAGTGTGTGTGTGATAAGTAGAGAGGCTCACTCTCTATTTATATTCTTTCATTCACTTAATGTCCACTTTAACATGTCAGCCCCACTTAACAATTACTTACTAGAGTCGACATCTCTAGGAGAGTCTAATAACCCTAGTGCCCCACAACTATGGGGACTTTTCCCTCCAATAAACAAGGAGGGTTAAAATTGACACAACTGTGGGGACTATTGCCCCGACTTACATGGAGGGTTAACCTCAATGAATTTACATGACTTGTTACATTATTGAATCTCCCGATCAGAACATCGGGGCATGACATGACTCAATTACATTATATATACTTCCCAGAATAAACATCGGGGTACAATACATAAGATATACAAGTGAATACATTCTGAAGTTACAAATACATCAGCACTCCCTCTTAACTAGGAAGGTATTCTCTCGACACAAATTATCAGCATAAGTATTCTTCTCGGTATCATCTGGATCATCATCAAGTCATCTTCGTCTTCAAGTCATATTCATCTTCAATTCATCTTCATTGTCAAGTCATATTCATCGTCAAGTCATCTTCATTGTCAAGTCATCTTCATCAAGTATGGATCATCACTGGATCATCATCGAGTCTGGATCATCACTTGATCTGGATCGTCACTATTGGATCATCATCAAGTATGGATCATCAATTGATATAGATCGTCACTATTGGATCATCATCAAGTCTGGATCATCACTTGATCTAGATCATCATCAAATATGGATCATCCATTAGAGGAAATTTCAACTCAAAATGGGCCTCCTAAGAAAAATAATAAAACAATATTTTTTAATTTTTTAGAAGAAAAGAAAAAAACTATTTTTAGTTCGTATTTTTGACATATCTCCTTGTGATTTTACTCAAATTTTGATCAGGATAGCTCATTGGATGCTAAATTAGGTTCCGCATCCAACGAGTACCCACTCAGCATACTTTTCACAGACCCCGCTACCCAAAAATAAGAAACACATTAAAAAACGTGATGATAATGTCATCATCACGTTCTTTTAAGGTATTTATTGTTTTTGGGGTAGTGAGGTCCATCAAAATTATGTTGAATGGGTACTCGTTGGATGAATAATTTAATTTCACATTCAAGGAGCTCTTTCGATTGAAATTTGAGTAAAAACACAGGGAGATATGTCGAAAATACGAACAAAAAAAGTAGTTTTTTTATGATATCTATTCCCAAATTTATATTAAAAAATTGTTTAAGACCTATACGGTATTTCAAATTTAAAGCAATTTCATTGGCTAACACATGATGACATGGAATTTGAATTATGGTTAAAAGGCCCATTTTGATTTAAAATTTCCTCTAATGATTGAATCATCATCATCATTACTGCTTCTACTATCTCAATCAAATGGTGTTATCTCTTCATTCTTCTCATCACAAGAAGTTCTACAGAGGTAGCACTTTTTCATGCTGGTTGTAGGCCTAGACTCCATGTAGGTCTTCATTAACAGAGCTAGCCCTTTTTCGTGTTGGATGCATATCTACAGAGCCAGTCCTTTTTCATACTAGATGTAGTCCTCTACAGAGCCAACCCTTTTTCATGATGGATGTATCATCACAGATCCAGCCCTTTTTCATGCCAGATGTGGCATCACAAAGCTAGTACTTTTTCATACTAGATGTGGCATCTACACAGAGCCAGTCCTTTTTCAGACTGGATATGTCATCACAGAGCTAGTCCTTTTCCATACTAGATGTGGCATCACCGAGCTAGTCCTTTTTCATACTAGATGTGGCATCTACACAGAGCTAGTCCTTTTTCATACTAGATCTGGCATCTACATAGAGCTAGTCCTTTTTCATACTAGATGTGTCATCACAGAGCTAATCCTTTTTCATATTAGATGTGGCATCACAGAGCTAGTCCTTTTTCATACTAGATGTACTGGCATCACAAAGCTAGTCCTTTTTCATACTAAATGTGGCATCTACACAGAGCCAGTCCTTTTTTATACTAGATGTGAAATCTACACAGAGCCAATCCTTTTTCATACTGGATGTGGCATCAGCACTTATATATGACCATGGAAGGGACCAATCCTGCTATCATGTTAGAAAGGCACAGCACTTACATCTAACCATGGAAGGAACCAATCCTCTCACCATGCCATAAAGGCATAGAACTTACATCTGACCATGGAAGGAACCAATCCTCTCACCATGTCAAAAAGGCACAAAGACTCATCACTTCCTCTTGGAAGGAACCTCAATCTGGAGAACACCAAGCTTCTCCCTGAAGTACTCAGACTTCACTCTGGCCATTTCTAGCATAGAATCACATCAGGGATGATCATGTCCAAGGATAACATGTGAGCTTCACCAGGACCAATTACACCTGAGGACAACCTACAGGACCGTTTATGTATGAGCAACCTACGAGCTTCGCCTGGATTTATGCTCAGACAACTTCTTCCACTAGCTATGCTAGAACTCCCTCTTTCGAGAGATCTCAATCTGGATCACATACTGGAGCTTCATTGCTCCTCTCTACATCATACAAAAAATGCAAGTCAGATCAAGCAAATAAAATAGTATTTTTCAAAAGAAACATACTACCTCCCAAATAGCAAGTGGCAACATCTTTTGCCTCAGCTGTACTCAGCACCATGCAGGACTCCATCCTACTAAACCAAGAGATCACACTTGATTCCATACTGAAGTAGCACCTCAAATTTCTCTTCCTCTCAATGGCACTGCCTTCCCAATACGAATCCACATAACCTTCCAGGTTAATCTTTTGATTTGCCTCATACTTGAGCCCATAATCAACTGTACCCTTCAGGTACCTCACTGCATGCTTTGCAACCATCAGGTGAACATGTCTCAATGTGTTCATAACAAATAAAATATATGGTCTCATATTTGTCAGGTACATCAACTGACGATACATCATGGCATCAACCGACTCTGATGAAGCAACACTCAATAGCTTCATGTTCGATGCCATAGGTGTGGTCATGCCCTTGCAATCCATCATCCTGAACCTCCTCAGGATCTCTACTGCATATTTCCCTTGTCCACACCTCCATGCCTAGAACATATTGCATCATCCCTAAGTCCTTTATCTCAAACTTGGAAACAAGTCTTCTTCTTGCAAATTTAATGATTTCCTCTTTTCTGTCAGGAATAAGTCATCGACATATAACAGGAGAATCACTGATCTTCCTCATTCAACCTTGAAGAAAAGTTTGGAATCCTCTTTACTCTTAATAAATCCTAGAGTCATCAATAATATATCCATCTTGGCGTACCATGTTGAACCTCGGGATCTTCTGCAATCACTCCCTTTGAAGCAGAGCATCATTTTCCCTCTGTCTTCTGTACTCTATGCACTGAAACATTCTATACTAGAGTGACAAGTAGCTTCCTCTGCTACTAATATTCTATGTATCCATCTAGGATCATTGGATACCAAGATCATCTATCTTAAAAATTTTCAAAAGTTCTTCTTGCACCCATCTGTGAGCTTGTCATCCTCTATAGACTTTCATCTTTAACCTTGTAGCAAAGGTTCAAGTCTTCATCAAGCTCCTCATGTATGTGTTATACCATGGGTGTCTTCTGAGCTCGTACAAGGCCTTCTTTCATTTGCACACATGATTCTTCATGTCATGTGTCTCAACTCCCACTGGCTGCAAATGTCTCTTCGTAGTCTATGCCTTATTTTCATGAGAATCCTTGTGCTACAAATCTTGCCTTGTATCCCACGATGTTTCCATCTACTGCATGATGGAACTATGAACTTCCCTTCATGTATCGATACTACATCCTAGACATCATTCTTCTTGAACTAGTCTTCCCTTTATTCTTGGTTACTTCTTCATGGATGGAAGGTTCTGCATCAATGATGTTGCTACATTCAACATATTATTCTTCATCTTGAACTGTTGCAAGTCTCATCCTTCTTTGCTTGTAGGAAATTTTATGCGATCTTTCCTACAATTCAAATGCATTAGTTGTATGGTTAGAAACATTTCATAAGGTATATTCATAATGAAAAATTATTTTGCATCAAGATATATGATTATGCAACTATTTTACCCTATACAACATTCATCCATTTCTCACAAAAACTTTTCTAGATGCCTTCCATCTCTACCAGGACAACATTGAGATTGTGCACTAATCCAATATGTCAGCAAAGAGGTTTCATTCTAGATAAGTAGCAATGGAGAGTTGTATAGCACCATGAACTACTTACCCATCACATGCATATTAGTTGTCTACTTTCATTAATGCACACATTCTATCATGCATAATACATCAACTGAATATAAACAAATGCATAACAAAAACAATATCATGAAATGACAATTGAATACTTATCTTTATTTGTTTCATGGGTAGACTCCTTCTTGATCCTTCCACTTCATCATCTTCTTCATTCATGACTTCATCATTTCTTATCCAACTGCTCAAGATGGATAACAGGTTCTTCAAGAATTGAGTCCTTCATATTCCTCATCACTTGAGGGATCTTCTTTCAATGGTGAGAGCTTGATCTTCAGTTGCTACCATCTTCTCTTCTCTTATTCTGAGTCGAGCTTCTTCTTCTTCCTAGAGTCTGTTGAAAGTAATCACTTCCTTCTAGCAGACATTCCTTGAATGAATGAATCCCATGATCCTAGGAGGCCATTCAAGGTGGTTATCACAACTTCTGCATTCTCCACTTCTTCTTCTACTGCTTCAAGTTGTTCTTTGATTTGAGAGACCCTTGTAAAGTATGATTGTCCGGTCTCTGCATTATGGATCTTCACATTATTCAACTAGTTTCTTAAAGTCATCTTCCGATTTATGTTCTTCCCTTCAAATAGCTTGTTCAAGGAATCAAACATCTCTTTCGGTGTATTTAGGGAAGACACTTGTGGTACAAGTTGATCCGTGACTGAATCAGCAATGATCTTCTTGTGTAAGGCTTTTAGCCTCATCTCCCTCTAGAACTGGAACCTCTTTACTTATGTAGGTGTCCAATTCATTTTCTTCAGAGAGATCATATAATTCCATGCTTGGAAGTTTTCAAATTCACCAATCTTATCATCAAGCTAATGTGATAGATCACTTTGAAATGAGAACCTCAAATGAAAATAGCAAAAGATTAGATCTTACCGATTTGAGGTGTCCATCCTGGTTCCGGAGCTGGCTGATCTAAGGTTTGTCAGAGAAACCCTAATTTTCAAAATTTGGAATCTTTTAGATCTGATTGGATAGAAATATATATCTCTTCAAAGTTAGCTGTCCAATGTACTCCTTTTTTGAAAACAATGGAGGGAAGCTCCCAGAACAAGAAGCCCTAGTTTTCCAATTTCTTCTGTAGAAATTCCTGATATTGTTTCTGTGATATCTCAGAAATTACTATTCCTTTTTGTCTAAAACTTCGCATTGAGGTAGCCTCACCTTTCCTTGTTCAAACACCATAGGTTTAATCAGAATTGGTTTCACCAATTGGGACTTATGATCGTTTTCCCCAGGTGACCTGTTTCAGGACTGTTCAGCATAGCGAAAGTGTACGGACTGCGACATGTTATTGTTTCCTCTTCTGAGTCTAAAACTCAGACCACATAAATTAAAGTCTGTACCCTTTTGGGAAGATCTTCAAAAATTTAATTTGGACCTTTGTCGCCCAAGATATAGCAATTATCCCCAGGTGTCCTATTTAGGGATGAATCGTGGAAGAGGCTGGAACCCTAACGTGGAGGAATCATATATCCTAGAATATAGTGAATCGGAGATGAATTTTGGACACAGTGTAAATCAGGATTTTATATTTGGCCTATGAAAGTTTCAGCTCCTGAGACTTCTCCAATCCCGAGATATATATAATGTACCAAAACTTATCAATTTTAGTATTTTAGGGTTTTTCCAGCTTGGGGTCAAACTAGGGTTTAACTTTCTCGGAGTTATACCCAACCAAAAATATTGACCCAAGTCTCTAAAATTCGATTTTGATGAGGAGAGAAATCCTATGCTGGGATCACTCAAAAATTCCTCTTCTATAAGAAGCCATAATTTCCCACACCAAAAATTGAAAAATGCTCAGAATCGAATTCTGCTTCGACAGAAAGATGTGCCATTCAATGGAGAGTCGGCCTAGCATACTTTTGCTCATGGATTGTGGAGAGAGACCCAAAAAGTAAGAAGCCCTAGTTTTGGCAACTGCACAATGTCTTCTTCTTAGGTTAGCTCTGATACCATGTTAGAATTTTTATCATTCAATCTAGCATTATCTTAGGATCTTATCTGATAGAATAACATGCACAGCAATAAACACAAGAGACAAGAGACACAAAGAATTTTCCTGGGGGAAACCATAAAGGAGAAAACCCCACAAATTACTCAGAGATAGAATGAGCACCAATGGCAGCATTAAAACTCAAAAACATAAAGATGATCTCCACAGCTTCTCTCTCTCTCTCACTTGAGAGAAATAATTCTCTCTCACTCATGCACCCTAATGAGTGAGTGTGTGTGTGATAAATAGAGAGGCGCACTCTCTATTTATATTATTTCGATCACTTAATTTCCACATTAACATGT
>LPNX010177242.1:87500-111882 GCA_001517045.1 Pseudotsuga menziesii
TTATGATGGTTATGATGATGATGATGAGGGTCATGATGATGATGACCATGATGATGACCATGATGACGCTCTTGATGATGATGATGATGATGATGATGATAATGATGTTGGTGCTAACGATGATGATGATGATGATAGTAACGATGATGATCAACATGATGATGATGATGAAGTCGATGATGGTGATGATGATGATGTTAGTAACTCTTTTTTTTCAAATAAGATATAAGAATAGGTCTAATTAAATATTTACCCTTCAATATATTTCATCATCTTCTTCTTCCAGAGAACCCTCTTCATTACCATTGTCTAGGTTATACTTTACCGGCCTTCCCCTTGGATCGTGTCTCGCAACAAATGACCATCCTGCTTTACCTGGAACCTCCAAGTAAAATACTTGTTCACATTGGCTTGGAAGAACATAGGGCTCCGTTCCTAGCTCAAACAACCTTGTATTTACCATGGAAAATCCATTATCATGTTCAATAATAGTTCTATTGGGATCACATTGATTCAATCGTAACCTATACCATTTGACAACGAATAGAACTACCTTGAAGGATTTAAAGTCACACTGTAGAATATATTCCAAATACCCATAGTATCAATTTTCTGAGAGCTCTAGATGTCTTTCACTTCTAGATGAAACATTGGTCACCTCAAAGACTGCAGATATCCCACAATCTGATGTTTTCTTTGTTTCATCCAATTTTTTGATGCGATATCTACAACCATTGCAGACCATAGCCTTATGGTGTTTTACCTGCAACAAGAAATACACGAAAAGATTACACAATGATTCAATAGTTATGCAGCAATACATGGAAAAGAACAACATGTATGCCAAAATGTAATTTGCAAAATAAAATATTTAGAGTGATTCATTAATATGCTTTCCATTTTATCTTTTAAACCATATGCTAAATCAATTTCCCTTTCTTTAAGATTTCTATCTCCATTGCGATGTGTTTCATTTACCAATGAAGCCACAACTTCCCATGATATTCCATGACCCGATTGTTCACATCGTTCAATCCATACGTTCATCCAGTCAAGATTGTTTGCAATGTATAATGAATTGCATCCCATTCGCAACCAACTACTTGATGAAAATAATCATTAAAATGAAAGACAGGTGTAAATTTCCTGAACAAAGTATATGCTCTTAATTGATGCAATAACTACAAAATGTAATTACAATATGAAAAATATAATAAACATCCACTAGCTAATAATTACCTTTCACCTTCCTCGGTCTACCTCTCCCCTTCAAATTTGTTATTGGAGTCTGGAACACAAATGCGACGTAAATTGAGCTTTGACACTAAAATAGGGAGATATTCACTAACATAAAACATGTTTTGGTATACTGTATATCCTTCCATCATAGAACCCTCAGCATGTGCTCGTTGTCTCACCAAACCCTTCATAAATTTCAAGTGCCTCTCAACCATCCACATGGACCTTGAGTGCACAGGTCCACACAACTCAGTCTCCTCAACTTGGTGTATGAGGTAGTGTTCCTGCGCATTGAAAAATGTCAAAGGTAGATGCTTATGCATTTCACACATGAGATGAGAATTTTCTCTCCTCCAATACTTTATATCTTATTTATGGATTTCTTTAGATGTCAACCATATACAAGTGCACAAACCAATAACGATATTTAACAAAAAAAAACATTAAATTGCATATCATGAAATAGTGCAAAAAAAAAAAAATATAAATTATACAAAGAATTAAAGAAACACTAAGCACATGCAACTAATAGCTACTTATCTCATGTATTTACCAAGATTATATATAACTTGTTTTACATTGTTGTCAAAGTTGTCTGGGAGACAGAGAGGTAGAACATATTGTATTAATATACAAACCACGCCATTTATTAAACAAATAGTATACAAACAAGAAAAAAAATATATGCAATAAAATGAAAAAAAATAAATTATATGGACATAACAATAATAATTACCTTGATGAAGACATTCCAATCATTTGTTTTGACCCCCACAAAATCCAGTGGGAAATTTAATTTTCTGCATTACTTCTTTGACAACATTGCTTTGTTGCTTCGTAAACATCCATGGAATTGAGTTAATATTAACTTGGTCTCTGTTGCTATGAAATTGGATGACATCTTTCATTGCATGGTTGCTTTCTTGAATGTCCTTGCAAGCTTTCACAATTTTATCTTTCTCCCTCCTGAGCTCCAGTAGTCACCATAATGTTTCAGTCACATTCTTTCCAATATGCATTGTATCAAACAAGTGAGAAATTTGTAGGTGCTCATAGTAGGGCAACCTGTTGAATTGTATAGGATAGCTTTTCATTCCTCATGGAAGCCCATTAATTCCTTAATGATCATGATGGACATCATGAATATTAGTTTATAAATAAATTACATCATAAATCAAATATGGCCACTACAGTAAACAACTCCCCATAAAAATTAAAATACATAACAATTCATATACGATGATCCATACATACCATGATGACGATTTCTATTGTATTGCATCTTCCAAAGGTGAGGTGTCATTCTCCATGGTTTTAATGCAGTATCCTGATTCCCATTGAAAATAATTTTTTCAATTGTTCTATACCTGTGATTCTTACAGTTGAAATGCCTATACTCATCAAACACCTCTTTTCTTAAGCTTTTTGAGCGACGATATTTTATCTTAGGACCACAAACTAGTCATGCAAATTTACCCTTTGTATGAATACCTACAATATATAGATATGGAATATCTATGTCAATTATAATTATATCTAAACTATATTAACTACTTCATATAATTAAATGCAATTAAAATGGAATTTAAAAATACAAACCACAAAATTGGGTTAACCCATGGGCATCGTGTATTGTCCATACAACCATTGCATGGAATTGAAATTGCCTTTTTTGTATTGGTCTAGATACATCATACATAGTGATTCCATTCCATAACTTCAATAGCTCATCTATAAGAGGTTTGATATATACATTCATATCTTTGACTTGGAACTTACCTGATTGATTAGAAGTGCATATAAAATATATCATTATGAGAACCATTAAGATATATAAACCATGCATAAGAGTAAAATACAAAAATATACAAAGGAAATTAGGAAACATAATATGACAAATGAGATGCCACGGCTACATTAGAAATAAAACAATTGTAGACACAAAATACCTACAATTATCATCGACAACATTATGTGCTCCCTGTTTATTGACAACCATGGAGGAATGTTATTGTTGATAACAAAAACAGGCCACACCGTGTAAATGGATTTCATCTGTGAAAATGGATTAACACCATATGCTTCCAACGAAATCCTAATATTACGTGGTTCTTCTTTAAAGTGAGGCCACTTTTCCTCCATATCTCTAAAAGCATAACCATCTACAGTCATTCAAATAACATCATCTTGAATTTTGTTCCTGGCATGGTAATCCATAAATTGCGCTATGTTTTTGCACCTGAACAGTCGTTGTAAACGTGGAATGATGGGAATATAGCGAAGAACCTTGTGAGGCACATTTTTTGTTACTTTATCTACTTGATATCTATTTATATGACGTTCTGAACATTCTGTTGCAAATTCATGTTGATTATAATATAAAACATGGTCATCGGGGCCTGCATGAATTTATTCATAATGCATTCCAATCTCTTTTATGATGGAAGATAAATATCGATATGTGCGAGGTAAAATATTTGATGGTGGTAACAAAAATTCATCTATCAAGCTACATCAAAAAAAAAATTATAGTTAATATAATAAATAAATAATATTAACGAAACACACTTGATCCGTATGATGATCAATAATGAATTAACAATACAATTATTATAGGAATACAAATAAAATTTATCACGATCATATATATGTGACGGATTATTTTACATACCTTAGCATCCGTGTGATTGATAAGTTTGAAAGACCATTCATAACCTTCAAGTTCATTAGCAACAATACAACGGAGAGAATATTTGTTTTGGAGCCTTCATAAAGGGGTTCATATGCCTTATCGAGAAGAGGTATATCATTTTCATTATCAAAGTCATCACTATTTTCATTATCATAGTCATTGTCATCATCCATTATAACATTAAATGAATCATGGATCAATGTATTTGTACCATCATCTTCAACTACATTATCAGTATGATCATCTTGTTCAATATGATCATTCTTTTGTTCTCCATTAAACATAGCTCTATGATCCTGATCTAGAACTTGTTATGAAAGCACTTCCTCTGGATGATATGTCGTAGGGTGTCTTTCCTTTATAAATACATGGAAACATCAATATATATACATTAATATAGGAAATATTAAAATAATACATAGATTTACCAAAGAAAAGAATATAAAAAACTTTATAATGCTAAACCTAGAAATGGACGATATTTGTTCCTCCCCTCAGCATGTCCATGTTCCCTGCAATGTTTTGTGGCTGTTGAGATCAATATTCTTCTCCTATTAAATCCCCTACATTGAGTACATAGACAATAAAATTTTCCATCACCCCTTCATTTCGTTGCATCCCATAGTCTAGCAAGCAATTGTCGATTGTTTTCATTTGGATCAGGAATATTTATATTTGACATTTTGTCACAAACTTCATGAATTAATACTATCAACAATCTTAAAAAATCAAGTTCCACGCATCACAATTTTCTCAAATGGATGTTTTTCGAAGAATAAAAAAATTCTCGCAATCTGTCTATCAAAGAAAAAAATTTCCCACAACCGCCCGTTGAAGAATAAAACAATTCTTGAAACCGTCCGTCGAGGAATAAATAATTTCCACAAACCGTCCATCGCTTCTATCACAAACATGTCAGAATTTTTAAAAATGTTTAAATTTGTAATTGCACAGTCATCAAATATCCGACGATGTGAATATATTTACCATTGGAAATATGGGTCAAACTCTTTGAAATATGTCTTTACATTATTTTAAAAAATTCCCGACACCGTTGAAAATCCAACACCCTCTTGTTGGATAACCGACAACATAATCGTCGCATTTTCGACACCCTCTTGTCATATATCCAACAACTTAACCACTGATATGGGCGTCACAAATTCGACATGCCACCATCGCATAATCGACAACAATACCTCTATCAAAAAACCTACGCTAAAGACATCAGAAATTCGACAACGCTAAAATAATTCTGAAGGTACAGTACTTTTCATCATTGCAATCTAACACATCCATACATTACATCGAATGTCATTGGATTATGTTGTATAATTTCAGGTTCAAATCCCATTGTGCCTAAAGCAATGACTGCTCTACCTAGGTAGAAAAATAGAATTGGTAGTGATGATCAGTTGTTTTGATAGAATAAAACTATGGTATGAAGTCATTCAACATGTTTTTTGTGGAATGCAGTATTATGAGTATAAAAACATTGTCCAAGTTTTATTACTATGCACTATTTCATTGTTCACCTAGAACTTCCTAAGTACCTAAGATATCATTATTAATTTTTCTATTTGCACTAGAACTCATTACAAAGAAATATACAAACTAACCTAAGCACTTATATTCTATGCATACCATGTAAATTAACCTAGGTATAAAACTATTGCATCCAAATAACACTTTCAAGTTAACTAAACCTAGATAGAACTTGACAATCCATAAATATATATATACAAACTGAAATCTAGCTCAAAACCGCCACCTACCAAATAACCTGTTTAAAATAAACCAAGTAATGATATTACTTTATAAATAATGCAGGGTTAAAATCATGCAGGTTCCAAAATATAACGAAACCCCAAAGTATTTCTATGCTAGTGGAGTCCACGTGGGGATTGCTCGTTGGAATTACGGTTTTTGAATTAAACCCTTAAGCCAAGGAATTCAAATCCTTACCCTAACTCTCGATGGGTTCCACTTTTTGTTTACTATTAGAAGGGGAGAGCAGGCCAATAGACCTCGGGCTCTTTGGGCCTCTGCAACGATTGTCACCCTTTAACTGCCCGTGGCTTTTAGCAGGTTGAAGATCTCTAGTTCTTTTCCAATATCATTGTCTTCAACTTGGTTGTGGCATTAGCAGAATCTCTGCTCTGGTTTCTTTACTAATACTAGTTCAGCGAACTCAACCTTAAAACAATAGGTATGTGAAGAGAATCTCCAGCATTCTTCTTTTATTTACATTATTTATACCAAGCTCTTTACAAATAGTTCAAAACAGTTAGCTTGTTTGAATGTAGGTGATAATACTTTTCAAAAACACAGTAAAATTCTAAAGGCATTTTCTTGAGCTGGAAGGTGTGAGCGAGGAAAGGCTCCAGGTAAGTCTAGGTTTCAAACCCTGGGGTACCCTTCGTTGACTGTGCTTACTATGATACCGATGGTGCTTACAGCTTAATAATGTGGTGTTCATTCTACTTGCATTAGATGGTAGTTTGGTTCTGATTAAAGGAGGAAGTCGTAAGGTCGAATTTAGTGACAACCCCTAGTGTTTCATAGGTGAGCTACGGCTCATGTAATAGTAAAATAGTTTTAAAGAATAATACTATTTTAAGGTTTTTGAATGATTGTTCATAGTGTGAAAACTTAGCTTAAAATCCTCCTCAGCCCTTTTTTCCCGGACAATGTAACTTCTTTCATGGCTATGAATCTGTTAAAGCATTTTGGTTTTTAAGAAGGAGAAAAAAGTGGCAATTGTTGGTTGAATTTATTGATAAAGTATAGATTTTTTTTTACAGTTCCTTTTAAGGGCAGAGCTTACAACCTTTGTAATATCTATTAGCATTGTTCTTCTTTTTGTAATTTCTTAGGTTGCGAAAAATTTTAATCCTTGGTAATTTTAATTGTCTACTTGTAACAACTATTATTTAAGGACTGAACCTAGGGTTTTGCTTTTTATTTTAACAATAGTTTTGATAATTAAGTTAATTCCATAATCTCAATTTTTAGTATAAATAATAGTTTAGTTATATTAATTTTCTTTTTAAATGGAAATACTGGAGATCTACCCTTGATTTACTTAATCTGTTGGATAAATATCTTTAGAGATAAGAATTAGACTTTATCTTAAATATACAGTTTGACTATTTTAAACTAAATGCTAGTTGAGGTAAACTTCTTGTTCTATAAAAAGGTTTATATTAATGAGTAGGGTTTTAGAAGGATTGTTTATTATCTTAGCAATAGTATTGATTTTATACTGTATGTTTACAATTTTTGTTTCTTAAGTACTTAAGGTACTATAATACAATAATTACTATAATATTTACCATATTTAGTCTATTAACTGTTCATTATGAACTTACTGTGTTGATGTTTAATAAGGAATATTTTGGGGCTTAACTGAGCTTTACTTCCTATGAAAATAAATAGAATACTCGTTTATGAATTCGGTATTAAGGTATTAAAATAATTAATTAATTTTCTTTGCTAAGTGCAAATAATTAAATTGTATTACTGTAATATTTATTTTATTATAATACACATAGTTTATTGTATGTGTATCAACATTTTTACTGTAATAGACTCTATATAATAGTCTTTAGAGGTTTATGCATAAAATTTTAAGTCCTAGAAAAGGAATTATTATGGAAAATTAGAAGTAAAAGCTTCCAATGTTAAACAATTACTTGAAGATATTGTTGGAAACTTAAACAAAAGAAAAGATTAGTGAGATCATTTCTAAGTAATTTTTCAATTCGATAATAGTTTCGGATTCTTTTATCCATGCATACTCATTCCTATCTATAGTTAAACCATTCTTCTATAGTAGAGTACTTCATCATAAGATGAGTGGAAAAATACATAAAGGAAATTTTACTCATCATTCCATCATTTCTAAATTATAGGTTCATTTAATCTATTAAGCATATACAAGTAAACTTCCTGAATAAAATGCAGACTTAAACAATCTATTTGCAGTTGCAAAGTATCTAAGTAATATTAGTAAAAATAATCATATCTACCTTCATTCCAATAATTTTCTTGCATAAAGATAAATAAAATAACACAATGGAACCTGGTAATTTGTAGAAGATACAAACAACCCAAGGAGCCCATTCCACCCAACCTTTTCCTAAAGATAGCTCAATTGCTTTTCTTAGGACCCTTAAGCCTGTCTGCTAATCCACTAGGGTGAAATGCAGTGTATGAATAAATGGGATTAAATACCACTGCAACTCAACAGAAGTGCTTTAACAGTAGTACTTTTGTCCTCAGCTATAAAGAACTCATCTACCAAGCTGCACTAGTTATGAAAATAGTCTTAACACTCAAACCACTTCTAACTTTCCCCTCATCGAATCTCTTGTGCTCTTTCTTTCCACTTCATAAATTTCACAAGTTAATCATTGAACAGCCTCCTGCTAAAATTCGATGGATAGATATATGCATGCCTAGGTCTTTTTGGTCAGTTTTTAAATTAATGAGCCACCTTCTCTATTCCACTTTCTTGGGGAACATGACCACAAAATTAGGGAAGTTTCCCCTTGCAATAGTTAGAAGTGGTTGAGGATGCTTCCATGTGTTAGTTTACTCTCACCCCAATCTATTCCTCCTAGTGAGTCAGTGAACACTCATTCAACAGCCTCCTTAGGCTATTTGTCTCATATTTTATTTATTAAGTAATAAAATATTCAACATAATTAATTATAGTCATCCCTAACCCCACTTGGTCAATAGTCATAAATTTTACAATAAAAATAAAATATAATGTTTTCTTAAACATAAAACGTTATTTAAATTGGGGTACATGACATCATCAGTGACAATTTCCCTTGCTATTGGTTAGTGGGAATACCTTAATGCCCCCTACTTGATGGATTCTTAAAGTGTTCAACTTCAAGACCATTTATTCGTACTTGTTAGAATGTACTAGGTACCTTGGGGACCAATTTCATTAATTGTGGTTTCCATCGTGTTTGTTAACGGTTCTCAGCAATGACCGATAATCAAATTCCTCCATGTTTGACTTTAGCTCCTTTATTTGCATGGTTAGGATTCATACCTTTGGGCAGTTTGGATTGAATACCTTGGGTCGATAGTAGCATCACCATATTTTTCTATTGCTCGAGTTGTGCAAGACCTTTTCACACTTCATATGATATTTGTTTAGACATAGATCCATTGCTTCTATTCTTGTGGCTATGATCGATTATTGAGCATGGATCCACCTTTTTAATTTGTGGCCATGACTCCTTTAGATTTTATATGTCTCCTTTTTGCATATTGTGCAATAATGATAGTTACATCAATTATACACATGATGGATCCACTTGTATCTTTATGGCGATTATTTTTATATGGAAATGTATGTCCTAGAGATCAGTTTTTTCTGACATTTATCTCTCTTACAGGTACCTTGGTTCGAGCCTATGATATTGGATCCTCCATATTTTTTCATCTCATTTGTTTCCTTTCTATAATGTCTTTTTTCTATTGTCTTCCCCTCTAACCTCATACATTAGGGGTCATTTGTTATATCCCAAAATTACACTTCTCCATCCATGAGGACTTTTACATGTTTTCGTTGCATGATGACACTTCATGAAAACTCTTTTCAGTTGCTTAAAGTACACATGTAATGGAGGAGCCATATATATTTCTATAACTTTATTTAACCTCTTATCTAGACCATTAAAAATTTATCATACCAAGGAAAAACTTTCGAGAAGACATCAACCCCTGAAAATGCCTAGAAGAACCTTAATCGCTAGTCTTCCTAAGAAAACCTATGACTTGAACCTTTTCACTCGCAAATATGCTTAAGTAAACCCATGAGTATACCCTGAAGTGTCCAAAAAATATAAAAATATTAAAACTCTCAAATTTGGGGTGGTTTGGGTGCTTTTGTAATTGCTCCTTCAGTTGTAATTGATCCCTATTCGACCCTAACTCTTCAAAATACTATATAAGAGAGGGAGAGGGGTCCTGAAATGGGATTTAACCTTTGCATTGTTATGCTGGTGAAATTGGGACTCTCATCCCCCCTACATTTTCCCTAGCAGGCATTTCCTTCTATTGTAGAGCTTAGAGGCTAAGATTCTTGGAGAGCATAAGCAAGAGATCTAGATCAAAGGTTTCACGAGGTGTCTTGCATGAGGAGAAGGTAGATGTTGTACTTATTCCACTTGATAATAAATATGTGATGTTATTCCCTTTCCAAATCATTGTGTAATGGATTTTTTATCTCTATTTGTGGTCATATGTTGATGTTAATTAAACTAGGGTTTCATATTATTGTGATTATCATTGATTTACATATGGTCAAATTGGTTTGAGGAAGGTTGAAGTTTTTTTTGCAGGTCTCTTTGATTGAGGAGCAAGAAGAGAAATAGGAGGACTAAAGTAAATCTTGGATCAGCCTTCAATGAATAAGGTATGAACCTTTATTACCTTTGAAACCTTGTGTATATTTTCTTGTAGAACTTTATACACCAGTCTTTATACCCCTAGTATGTTGGTAGACTCTTAACCCCCAACCATAGGAACACTTTCACATTATGTAAAATACAAGCCAACATATTCACATGCATGGAAGTAAATTAAGGCAACTACCATTTCAGACTATCGATCACTCAACTCACCAAGTGTAATGATAAAATAATTGTGGAGGACACCATCTAGCATGAAGGTGAGGAGAGATGGGGAATAAAAGTGTATGAATGGTGCTAGCGACATCGAGATTGACATGGAACCATGATGTTTCCATCAAGTAATATCGAAATTATGGCATGGTGTATAGATTTAATTGTCTCAAGAACTATAGAATAATGCTCGACCAAATTGAAAAGAGTGAAACCATATGTTATTAAATCATGTCCAAAATAGGATATAAGTTTTTCTAGCTTAGTTTAAAATAACATATTAATCCCAGCAAAGTTAAGACATTCAATTAATATATTAATCCAAGAACTAGAATAAATTAAAGGTGGGGGGGGGCATTCAATTAAGAATGGGAGGCTTTTTGTTGACATAGGCCAACAGTACCTGATATCTATGTGCTTCGACTTGTAATGAAACATTGGATTCTCAGACAAATTCACACAACTCTAGCTATCTCAGAAAATACAAGTCACCTCTAACTCAAGATCAAGAGATCATGCAAGTAACTTCTGAATCCACGCTACCTCACAAACTAGTTGAATAAGATACTATGTACTCTTCTTCAGTTGTATCAAGTGCCACACTAGTCTGATTCCTATTGAACCAATACATCATGCTTGATCCCAAACTAAAGCAACATCCTGAATTTTTCTTCATGTCTATGACACTACCAAACCAATATGAATCAACATAGCCATGTAAGCTAATATTTTGATCTAACTCATACCTGATTCCATACTCAAGTGTGCCCTTAAAGTACATCATCACATGCTTTGATACAATCAGGTGAACACATCTCTTCTCATCCATGTACTAACTCAAATTGTTCACTGAAAAGCATATATCTCGTTTAGTGTTCGTCAAGTACATCAACAAACCAATCATCTATATGTATACTATTGTATCAACTATCTCTAAAGAAGCGTCACACAACAGCTTCAAGTTTGATTGCATTGGTGTAGCCATATCCTTATAGCCCATCATCCCAAATCTCTTTAGGATATCCACAACATATTTTCCTCGACTCAAGAAAATATCATCTAGACTCTACCACACCACTCATCCCAAGAATCATTCCAAGAGTCTTGAACTCTGAGATATACTCCCTCTCACTGAGGGAATACATCAGGTACTGCTCTAATAATATCCTTGAGATACTAAGGTAAATGAACCTTGCCTATATAGGGATAAGTGATAATGTATCTCAATTTTCCTTCACAATCTATGGTATATTCACTCCCTCTGAATTGGATCTTCGTGCTTCCTTTAAAATTGAGCACCATGCTCCCTCTACATCTAAAAATCATGTACAAGAGTGATGTGTATCCTTCTCTACTATTGATATTCTACATATCCATCTATGTCATCTCACATCAAATGGAGTCTATTGAGATGAGCTTCTTGTTCTCAGGGTCACTAGAAACCAAGATCCACCATCTTGAACTCTGCAACAAGATTCTTCTTAGTTTCTACAATGATCTTCTCGTCTCATGTTATAAATATGTCATACATTAGCAATTTTATTGGTCTCCCATTCTCAACCTTGTATTAAATGCTGAAATATTCTTTACTCTTGGTAAATATCTTGCTCGTGAGAAAACTATCAATCATGTTATACCACATCCTGGGTTCCTACTTCAATCCATACAAGGACTTTCTTTCAAGTTGCACACATGTGTCTCAAATCCCAATGGTTTCTCCACATACACTTCCTCTTCTACTACACCATTCAAAAATGTTATCTTCACATCCATTTGGTGTACTTTCCACTTCATCATTGCAACTCTCACAAGTATAGCTATAATCAAAGTGTATCTTGCTATTTGTGCAAAATTCTACTCATAGTCAGTTCCTTCTTTCTGGGAGAATTCACAAGCCACAAATATTTCCTTGTACCTTTGTAGCATGCTTGATTTTGTAAATATTATTTAATTTCATAGTTGAATAGTCATCACTTGTTCTTTGAACAAGTCTCATTATTCTTCTCATGTAGCTGATTGTACACGATCTTTCCTATAAGTCAAATTCAGTTGCATGATTAGAAACATTTCATAATTTTCAAAACATATTATATTGACAAATTCTTATGCATAATTACATAGATCACACAATTATGTAACTATCTTATACAATGCTTCAATACAACATTCATCCATGTTCTGTATACACATGGTAACTATATAGATTCCTTCCATCTCTACCAAAATATAATATTAAAAGCACGCACTACTCTCAACATGTTAGAAAAGGGGTTTCATTTTAAATAAGCAACAATGGATCATGGAATATTGTGCATCTCCATATGCTACTTACCCATCACATGCACATTAATAGTATATTTTTCATTAACGTATTCACTATAACATGAATAATGCACTTCCTAATGCATACAATTGTTATGAACAATATCATTTAAACACTTAGAAATTCAATAAATAATTCAAATACATATCTTTGTTTGTTTGGTTGGCTCCCTCTTGATCTTTGCTTACTTGCAAGTTTTAAGACTTGATTAAGTTATGAACTTTTGGAACTTGTAGAGACTTTAATCTTGGTCCTTATGTCCTCTGGATGCACTAGATCCTCTTGGATCTATCGTTATTGTTTGGAAAATGCATTTTGGTATTCTTTTACAAGTGTACATCATCATGATCGAACAAATTCTTTATCTAATTATTTCTTCTACTTGTATAAGCTCTACTTACAAATGCATATTCAATAGTATTTCCTTTTGAAACATAAGAACTTGGCCATCAACAAA
Organism: Pseudotsuga menziesii; assembly: GCA_001517045.1. Lineage (NCBI taxonomy): Eukaryota > Viridiplantae > Streptophyta > Pinopsida > Pinales > Pinaceae > Pseudotsuga > Pseudotsuga menziesii. The sequence goes on from LPNX010177242.1 coordinate 100,862, forward strand.
ATCAACTATATGTCCATGTTCTTATAGTGTTGATATGAAGAGGAGGTTCTTCTACATTACATTTTTCATCTTCATAGGTTTTCTGGAATTCAATCGTGTAGGACGATTTTCCTACTTTTTATAGAGTATTATTAATTATCCCAAGCTTCACCTTATGAGGTGAATCCTTCCAAATTGTGACATATTATTCTTCTCTTGAAAAATATTATCTTGCCTTCTTTTGAACAAGTTCATCATCTTCTGTGGTATGATCATGATACCTCTTATTCTTTCATTTCTTGATCTGAACTTTTGCAATGGGACAATTCCTTGCAATGTGTCCCAATTTCTTACAAGAGTAACATCTGAATGTTGAACAATAATTATGGGATCTGTGAGCCTTATGACACTTCTTGGGTTTCTTGTGAGAATGATATTACTTCTTGAACTTATATTTCTTCATATGTGTTGATAATGCTTGATTATCATTTTCACCCATGTTTTCCAATCTAGCTTCTTCAATTTGATTTCCAATAGCTTCGAGTTGTTCTTTGATTTGAGAGACCCTTGTAAATTGTGATTGGATGGTCTCTGAAATTTGCAATTTCACATTATTAAGTTTAGTTCTCAAGGTAATATTCTGGTTGATGTTATTTCCTTCAAATAGCTCGATTAATGCATCAAACATTTCCTTGGTAGTTTTTAATGAAGAAACATGATGACTCAAATGATCCTTGATGGAATAAAAAATTATCCTCTTATCCATAACCATGTTCTTCTTATGTATTTCTTTGTCTTATTATCCATCTATCTATGCTCTCATTTCTTTAACATAATTCTCCAATTAATTCTCTTCTAAAATGAGCAATACCATGTACTCCCATGCTTAAAAGTTATTATCCCCTTCAAGCTTGATATTGTTTGACATCTTGACAATATTAATAATATGAAAACCTCAAATGGAAATATATATTATAGAACTTACCAATTGAGATACTCACGTCAAGTAATATCTACAATGTTTTTATTTAATCTGATGACCTAGTGTTTTTCATACAAACCCTAATTTTTCAACTTATGAATCTTGTAATTTTGATCTAAGGAAGAGGTGTGCCTCCCCAAGGCGAGTTGAAAAATGGTAGTCTTATTACAAAACTATTGAAAAAACTACCAAAAAGTTGATTCCCTTGTTTTCCCAAGCATTCGTGATAAGGTCAAGAATGAAAATCCTTGAATATGAATTCTTCCTACATAGAAAGATGTTCCATCCTAGTGCGAGTTGGAGAATGTTGGGGTAAAAACCAATTAGTGGAAAAAATATATTAAAACATGGAACCCCATTTCTTGACTCCAATAGTTTTTACGTCAAAACTATAACTCCACAAAACTAGAATTTTCCAGCATAGAAAGGTGTGACCTCCTAAGGAGAGTTCAATGATGAAAAGGTCGAGCTTGATCTGTGGATGGAAAGGCCAGAATCATGGATACCTAATATCCAACTGTTACACCCAAAAATTATCCTAATTCTCCAATCCATTGAATTCCCTGGCTAAAACCTTCTTTTGGATCCTTATTGCTCAATCCTAGGCAGTCTGACACACCTTGCTGCCTAGCACAGGGCATCAAACAGGCCTAGCACCTCTTGTCCATTGACATAAGGCGTTGGTGGTGCCTGTCACATGAACAAATAGCATCAACGCACTTATCCTATTCACAAGGAGCATCAACAGTCCAAAAAGGGAAAAAAGATAATATTCGAGAAGCTTCTAGTCAAAAACTCTCATGGAGGATGATCCTAAATAATTGGGAAAATGGCACTCAACCTCCCTCATGTTTTTCTATAGTTTTCAAGGTAAACATGTTCTAATATCGTTTTTGGAGATTTCATGGTATTTTTGGACTTTCTTGCATACGAGTGAGTTTCTTTTTATCTTTTTCACACTCTAATTCAAACATGAAAAAGGTACCGAGCTCTTTTTATACCTTTGGCGTGCTCATTAAACATCCAGTGAAGCAGTATCGAGTGTGTTTTTATTTTTTTTTCATACTTGTTAAAATGGATTATGAAAAGGACCCCTTATAAAGTCAACTTTAAGCTCTTTTCAAGAATATTTAAACATGAAAATATCACCAAGAGAGCTTGATGCTTTCACACTTGTAAAAGTATTTGAAAGGTCATTTAGTCGGTGATAGTTTACCCCTTTTCTGGACCAATTAGACTCATTTTCAAAAAATGTACACTCTATTTTATCACAACTAGAATAGTTCTCCTAGGCATTAGTTTATATTTTTCTAGGCCTCGGGAAATAAATTTATGAAAAAGTCCACCCTAGAGTCTTCTTAGTCATTTCAGACTCTCTAAACATGAAACAGTGATTGAGTTTACCTTCCTCGGACTCATAAAATTAAATGATAGAGGACCCTTTTTGGGAATTAACCTCTCCTTTCTTAGGTTCATAAAATGTATGAGAATGGAATCATCACTTGATGAGCTACATCAAGCGTTTGTTACCCTTTTCAAGCTCGTTAAAAAACAAACAAGTACCATCCTTTGAGATTGAGAAATTAAGGGAATGGGGAACGTCTTTCATTTGTATTAATGGAAGCTCATAGTCCACCCTTGAACATGGAACCTGTCTGCATTTTCATTTCAAATAGTTGGGTATTCAGGTTATCATCGAGTCAATCCACTTTCACGAGTCATTTAACTCCTTTGAGTCAATTCAAAGAATGCATTGTTATGTCCTTGCATTATGTCTAGTCTCTGCATCGTTGAGTCAATGTTGCCATGTAATTTTTTGTGTCGTTCAATTATCAAGGGAAACCTCCTCTATAGTTTTCTTACCTTCCTCCAAGCCGGTCACATCTGAGTCAGTTCTATGGTTATTTTTGTCACTTCAACATCATGTTTTGTTCCATGTTTTGTGTCGATGATGGTGGAAACATCATGGCTCTCCTTCAACGATTCTATTCATGTTGATGCCAACACATCATCTGAGAATTGGACTTAGAAACCGAATCAGGTACCTTGAATCCTCCATGCCTCAATGGTGGTTTCCTTGCATTTAACAGTGGGATTTCATCAGTGGCCTATGATTGAAGGATTCTGCTAAGTGTTCGACTACAATTCCTCTATTCACATTTGGAGGAATGTACTGGGATACCTTGGGAATCATTGACATCAATGATTATATCCAACGTGCTTGTTAACAATATACATCAATGACCGATAATCAAGTGGTTTCTCCCATGTTAGACATCAAGACATCTATTCGCATGGATAGAATCATATTGTTTGGAATTGGAATGAATACCCTGAGTGGTTAGGTATTTGCTTGAATACATGCCTATCCCCGGGTTGTGATGGAGTATTTTTTGGATTCATGACATGGATCCATGTTGTATGTTTGGTGTCTATGTTCAGATTTTCATTCAGGATGGCATGTATTTACTTTGCATATTCTATAGCCATGTTTCAATTTGAGTATTCTTGTTGATGGATATACATTGTATTGTCAATAGCCATGACATGTTCATTATACATGGGTCTAGAGTGTATTGGTTCACAACCATGATTGATTCAAATACTTGGTGACTACTCTTACGTCAAGTCTTTACTCACCTCTCTTTTCCTCTGATATCAGGATCAATATCTAGCAAAGCATTTCACCTATCGCATTCCTCTAGATTCATACTTTTGGGGGCATTCTGTTACACCCAAAACTGTCTTAATGCTCCAATCCCTTGAATTCCCTGGCCAAAACCTTCTTTTGGATCCTTACTGCTCAATCCTAGGCAGTCTGATGCATCTTGTTTCCTAGCACATGGCATCATATAGGCCTGACACCTCTTGTACACTGACATAAGGCACCATTGGAGCTTTTCACATGACCACAAAGAGAGGCGAAATGCTTATCCTATTCACAAGGAGTGCCAACAGTCCAAAAAGGGAAAAAAAGAGAAGATTCGAGAAGCTTCTAGGAGAAATATCTCATGGAGGATGATCCTAACTACTTGGGAAAGTTGGCACTCAACCTCGTAACCCATATGGATCATTCCCTACCTTCCTCCCAAAATATCTCAACCCATTTGGGCTTCCTTTGGCCTATAAAAGCAAGCTACATGGACCATGTGAAGGGGAGACCAAGAGAGCATCCTTATGTTGTTGGATTTAAGCCTAGTGTAGGAGAAAAATAGAGAGTGCTTGTGAGTGATATGTTGCATAGTTTGTAGTGTGTGTGAGTGAGTCAAAGATATTGTAAAAGCAAAGCTTCGACATCAAGGCTTTGGTTGTAGCTTTATTTTATCATCTTTAATACAAAAAAATTTCCCTTTCCCATAAATGATTCATGTTAATGTTAATTGTTTATTACTATTTTATTTGATCATTAGTATAGATCATTGATTTATCTTATTTCTCTCATCCTTTTTCTTTTTTTTGTGTATTTTGCAGGTATAGTTGATCACACAAGGATCTACAAAACAATGATAACCTCCCACGCTCAAGGTAAAGAGAGCTTGACATTCAAGTAGATTAGTTATCTAGGGAGAGGATACATTATTGTTTCATTTTGTTCTAGACTTGCACCATGCAGGCTAGGGGAACAAACTGTGTCCGCACTGATTGAAATATTCCCAGTAACATCACCTGTTGCATCTTCTATGCCTGTTGGAATGATTTTTTTCAGCATAGATATAATACCATGTTATTTTTTACACTTAAATAGTAGTTATATTATATCTTTAAACAAATCTACTATATCACAATAATAGGAATTAGGATCACTGATATAAATACAAGCACAACATAAAATAGACACAAAATTTTCTCCTCTAGGAAACCCCTAAAGGGAATAAAACCCAACTACTTCTTCCATATAGATTCATTCGTAAAAACAATGTCAATCAGATACAATCTAGAATATACATAAGATAAGAAACCCCAAGAATAAGATGTATTCATTGTAGTTACTCTTATCCCAAGCGAACTTGTTCTTCTCTCTCCCTCTCAATTGTGAACTTTCTTGAGTGAGTGATGTGTGCAAATGAGAGGTGCATCCTCTTTATTTATACTTGTCACTTTAGTGACAATTCCTTATGGGGATGACTTCTCCAAGGGGACATTAAATAAAAATTATTTAATTTGTCACTTCTAGATTCTTCTAAGCCGACTTTGCAAGAGGGATTTACATTGATTCTTTAAAGGTTCTTTACATGATCAATTACAATTAATATCCTCATAAGTAAGTACAATAATAATACATCAAGAATACAAGAAGGATATCTTCTGAAGTTACACAATCTTCAACAACTAGTGTGGTACAAGGAAACAAAAAGGTTAAATGTCCAAGAAATCATAATGATGGAAGAAAAAATGGGACAAAAGCACATGTAGCTCAAGAAGAAGAGTCTCAAATTGTTGGTCATAATATTTCAAATATTCATCATAAGAAATTAGAGAACCTTATGTTTGGGACAGTAACACTTATGCCAAAGAAGAATATTGTTGAATAACTTGATCAAAGAAGAACATTTCAAGACAAAATACAAAATTCATGGTAAGTGTTGTAATATAATTATTGATGGTGAAAGCACTGAAAAATTAGTTTTAATATAACTGATAGAGAAATTAAAGTTGAAATGTATTTCAAATCTTAGTCCGTATAGGTGCTCCAATCACTAACAGTTCATGATATTATTGTTTCAAAACAAATTATATTGAATTTAGGGAGGACTAATGTAATTTGGCCATAATCATGGAACAAGGACCACTAGTTAGTTTTAGGTAATAAATATAATAACAAGGTTAGTTGAAATAGATGCCTAGGAACACTCATGAGAAAGTATATATACACGAGTATCATTGTACTAAGATATGTCAATGATTTATTGTTAAAATAATGACTTGTGGAGTGATTCCTTCCATAAAGAGTCATTGATGTTGTCACCCTAAATTCATGGTTTTCTATACATTATTTTGTTTATTCCTGTGTGCATTAATTTCAATATGATGAAGCTAAGAATTTTTTCTTTTATCTACTAAGGTTTACTGCAAGTGGTGTCAAAGCTATTTCTTGGACAAAAAGGGAGGGAAGAATTTTCCTTTCTATTTTGGGGGTGAGGAATTTCGAAGAGACAAATAAATAAAGACATTTAGGTCTATTTCTAAATATATATGTGTATAATCTAAAGAAACATATTGCATATCTAGGATCCTTTTGAAAGCAATTGTTCAAAGCAATATCTTCACTTCTTGCACTCAATTAGAAAGCAAAAGTTCAAATCAAGTCAAAGAACTAAAGATATTACTAATTTAAAAGCATATATTATAGAGTTTTTACAATGATGGATGCACATATTTCATAGAATATATATTTGATAGATTACCCCGATTGCGACCAAACCAATGTGAATTAAAACAAAGTGGTCATATAATTCCATAATTGGTGTTATAATAGTGATTGTAAGAAATTTCATAAAAGCAAAAACTCTTTTAAGTTGGGACTCAAAGCCTTCTCAAGTATTTTTTGAAACTCATTTTTTCATATGCGTGTGTACTAAATTTACATAGGATTGATGCCATTCGAAGTAGAGTGGCCATGTAATTTCATAATTGGAATCATAATATAAATTCTATTCAATATTAAAAGAGTTATTGCATTAAAAAATATCCCGCTCAACCCAATTAGACAAGACGATTATAAGACTCTTAACCCAAGAGGCATTTTCCCATTTGCATTCATAATATCTTGATTTAAGATGGATGAAGGGAATAATATGTATAAGAAAACAAAATTAAAGTTACAACGTATTCATGAGAATAAATATTTGTTAGAATATAATCTGTCGGGATTATATATTGTAAATAAATAAATCTGAATAGATATGTAGGAAGCCGAAAAGGCTAGGCGGAAGGTGAAACACAACCGTCATATGATTTGTATAAGTATATTCATTAGCAAAGGAATAAATTGAATCGAGAGTTATACCTATCAGTGGTATCAGAGCTTGGCTATTTACCATAAATCCTACCTGCTACATTTCAGTCCTGGCATTCTGCTTTCCAATCCATTGCCAGACTTCCTGCTTCGTCAGTCTGCCATTTGCATGCGTTTCTCTTTGCCAGCCTTTGCGCATTCATTTGGATGTGTTATTCCCTTCTCATTTGCCAGACTGCTCTCTTCTCGACCTGTGCTAAGGAATGAGAAGACTGGTGCGATTTGAGACCGCCAAGTATTGTGCATGGGTTGGTCTCTCCTCATAGGCATAAACCCTAATTCTTGGTATACCTAACCCTAATTCTTGTGTGACATTATTCATCTGAATATCGCTTTATCACTGCTCCTCCTTGCCAACTTTTTCCATTGCTGTGGCGATCAATTCACCAATTTCCCTTTCACCATTTGCAGAGATAGTGCCTACCTGTGTAATTTCCTCGGATGTGCTTATCATCCTTGCTCTACTTTTCAAATGTGTCACAACTGCATTGATTGCCATCGTAATGCCTCGTCTAGTCCATTGCATTCATCCCAGCTGCAACTGACTTACATCCTTCTATGAATATCGCACGAGTAAGGATGGTAGCACACGTTGTGCTGTCTCCTGCAGCATCGTTTGTAGCATTGGCAACTTGCTTCACAAGACTTGCACCAATATTCTTTAACTTGTCACTGAACTCAAGTATTATGTGATATCAGCGAAGAGTTTGTGAATTCTTGGTATTTGATCCCGTTCTCTGCTACGGTTTCATTTCCATTGCCAGTTGGAACCGCGTGCTTTGACAGAGAAGAGAGCTTATGATATGATATCTTTTGCTCGCTTGCTCGACAAGAAGGGGATTATTCATTCACGTGTTAGTGTGAGTGAGAGATTGCTTCTGAAATCTTTCACCCGTGGTGGTTGCTCAATTCAGCAGTGGCTGGATGGATGCCATTGCGTCCGATACCAATATTGATATTGATAGAAATTAGGCGGTGTTGGCGATACGTCTAGTATACATTGGCGACTGCCTTGATCCCGGCACTCTTTTGAAGTTGTGTGGAGACCTGTGTGGAAACCTACATGAAGACCGAGCCTGTAGCTGCGTGGAGCTGCGTGGAGACCTACGTGGAGACCGTTCTCTTCAAGATCATGGAGAGAAGTGACCATTTTGGTGTTGCTGCGATAACAAATTGAGGTGAGAGCTCGTGCCTATGCACTGAGCTTGAATGATATTCAGTCACAAGAAGCTCCTGTATTCAGCTAAGCGGAGGTAAATGTTTTGTTGGCTGAAATACACAAACCCTAATTTCTGCCACCAGCACAAGCTGCGACCTCAGTTATATGCGTTGAATACTGATATATCATACATATATTGCGTGACTGCAAAATATAGTGTGACTGATATATCATACTAATAAATGTTGAAGACTAATATATGCATTGAAGACTCACTGTTGCGTTTTACTTGTACACTTTGTTATGTATTTAATGAGCTCTTGATTGCTACCTGATATTGTGTGGATGATACATGTTGCTAGTGTTTTGAGCAGTAATCTTGAAATGTGTAAACCTAGACTGCTGCAACATCCACTTGAAGATTGAAGTTGTGACCACATTCTACATGAAAGGAGATTGCTGAGACTGCCCATCTTATTGACAGCGTATTTTCTGTGTCATTGTATCATTTTTAAAATTTGAAGTTGAGATATTAAGATTGTAACTCATCTTGGCAGAGACTGTAGACCTGCAAGGTTATTATTTTTCTATTTCTCTTTGTCATTATTGTAAATTACACTAACAGTTGAAAAAGATGCAATCTATAGCATCTGTAGTTGGTGTCACTCTCTCTGGCAAAGAGAGAGGCAGAGGAAGAAGAAAATTCAGAGGTAGAGGGGGCAGAAACAACTTCATCAAAATATCAGATTTGCAGTGCAAGAGTTGTGGAAAGACTGGGCACACATCAGATCAGTGTTGGGCTTCATGGGACTCCATCAAAGACAATCATAACCAGAAGAAAGATGATAATAAAATCCAAGATGCTAGTAAATATTCTGATTCTGCTCATTGTATTGTTGCACATTGTAATCTTGGAATTAATGAAATGACTTCACTTTCATCTTACAAATATTGTTGGCTGCTTGATACTGGTGCAACATCACACATGACATTTAGAAAAGACTGTTTTGAAGAACTTAATGAAACAATAGATGGCATAGTTTACTTTGCAAATAATTCAAGTCTTAAACCAAAGGGAATGGGCACCATTCAGCTGAAGATGCCTGGATTCCCTGATTTCTTGTTGAAGAATGTTCTTTATCTTCCAGAGTTGCAGAGAATCCTGATGTCCTTGGTGGAGATTCGACAGCGAGGCCCTTCCATCCACATGTTTGATGGAATCATAGAAATAAGAAAGTCCTCTGACAACCAAGTCATCATGACTGGATACGAAGATGGGAAGCTACTGAAGCTAAATGGTTCATCTGCAAGAGTTCATAACTATGCCTACCTCTCTCAGCATGGAGAAGGTAATTTGTCATCTAGTTCATTGTGGCATGCAAGATTTGGTCATCTAAATTATAGCAGTCTTCGTTTGTTGAGAAAGAATGGTGTATTTGGTTTGCCCACCATTCCCAAAGAGAAGAACAAATGTGATGCATGTATATTAGGGAAACATAGTAAGCTTCCATTCCATGAATCTAATTTCAGAGCAAGTAGGAAATTAGAATTAGTACATTCTGATTTATGTGGCCCAATGCCAACACCTTCAGCAAATGGGAATAACTATTTTATGACATTTGTTGATGACTACTCAAGAATGTGTTGGATTTACTATTTAAAGACAAAATCAGAAGCATTTCAAACATTCAAATACTTTCATGCATTGATAGAAAAACAAGCACAATCAAAAATTGGTACACTTCGTACTGATAATGGGAAAGAATACACTTCAAATGCTTTTGAAGATTATCTTCGCCAACATGGAATTGCGCATAGACTACCATTCCCTACAATCCTCAACAAAACGGTGTAGAAGAAAGAATGAATAGAACCATAATGAATATGGTTCGCTCAATGATGTTTTTTAAGAATGTAAAACTAATGTTTTGGGGTGATGCAGTAAAATGTGCAGCCTATTTGAGAAACAGAAGTCCCTCAAATGCTCTTGATAACAAGACTCCACATGAAATGTGGTTTGGCCATCTCCTTTCAGTCAGGCATCTCAGATTTTTTGGTTCCACCTGTTATGCCTTGATTCCAAAGGAGCAAAGAAACAATCTTGGTGCTCGAAGCAGAAGATGCATTTTCCTAGGGTACGAAGAATACTCCAAGGCATACCATCTGTATGATGAGGTAAACAAGAAATTTTTTATTTCCAGAGATGTCATTTTTCTTGAGACTAATAAAAATGACCAGTCCATTGAGAGATAGCTTGACCATTTGGAAATTTTTCCTCATCCAAAGACATATTCTGAAAATGAATATGAAATTCCAAACCTTGAAGGGGGGATTCCTATTTTGGATCAACCTTTGGAATTTCCATATGAAGCACCAACTACCCCGCATGAAGAAGTTCCTGCTACTTCACCTGAACAAGAGGTTCAACTGGATGATGTGATTGAGAGAATTGAAAGACTCTCAATAAATGATGAAGCACCACCAGCTGATCAACCAGGACCATCACGGAAGATTCCTAAATGGGCCACAAAGACACTTGAAAGTGTCCATCAAGATGAGGTTGGAAAGACGGGAACGAGAAGTTCGAAAAGACATGGAGGAGAAGCAGATAATTCGGGTGATGACATGGATGTATCATTTGTTTGTGAATTTAATTTATCTGCTAACTTTGAACCAACTTCCTTTGAAGAAGCTTCTACTCGAGTTGAGTGGAAATAAGCTATGCAGAATGAGTATGGTGCACTCATAAAGAATGGAACTTGGAAGCTGGTTGACCCTCCAGTTAGAACCAAACCAATTGGCTGCAAGTGGGTGTACAAGAACAAATACAGATCATATGGCTCACTTGACAAGCACAAAGCGAGGCTTGTAGCAAAAGGCTATGC
>LPNX010177242.1:112383-201278 GCA_001517045.1 Pseudotsuga menziesii
AATCCGTCGGGATTATATATTGTAAATAAATAAATCTGAATAGATATGTAGGAAGCTGAAAAGGCTAGGCGGAAGGTGAAACAAAACCGTCATATGATTTGTATAAGTATATGCATTAGCAAAGGAATAAATTGAATCGGGAGTTATACCTATCAATATTGAAATATCTTATGAAGAGGAAAACATATTGGGCATTTGAATTCAGCAATTAACAAAGGTAATTTTGACTTTTATAAAGCATATGAAACTAACAACTAGAATTATAACATAACAGACAACACTCGAATATTTCAAGAACCATTCAATACATTAAACATTCATGAAAAGGAAATTGGCCATGAAAATGAAAGCAATTCCATTCAAATATATACATCAGACACGTACTATGAACATGATGAAATAACTTAATGCCTGAAGATTTTATTAGGGAAAAGAAACATATCACACTATTTGAAATGTATATGCAATTACAAAGGATAACACAATAGAGGATGATTTTACTGGTTGAAACAAGATAGAATGTTGAATCTCCTTAATTTTGTTATCTTTCTCATAATATTTCCTTTATCCTAGAGTATTTCCTATGATCTTGCACCCTTGAGAACTAGTTACACTTTCTCCCAAAAATTATGCCCCTTTTATCAATGGGTCACCCCTCTCTTTTTGTAGTTTCTCCTTTCTTAAAAACCATTTCTTGATATTGCTTCTAAAGTATTGAAAACTTTTCCATGGTAAATACTCAGCCACTTGAGTTAACCATGTTGAGTTGGCTATGAGGTTGAGGTTTGTCCTTGCATTGGTATAGTTACTTTGGCATATCAATCAATATTATTCCAATATTATCCCATATGATATTTGTGAGTATTCACATCCCTTATTGATACATATAGACCTGGATAATGCTCATAAATTGGAGGTGGTATATTTTTTAATATAATTTTCTTTAATATTCCCAAGCCAAGGAACCCAAATTTTTTACTTCTTTGAGGTATGTGACTAATGACTTGGATTATTCAAACCTTTATGCAAGTACTATAAAGGTGGTTATTCAGATATCTATATAGGGTTTATTGTTTTGAGGGTGAAGAATGATGATAGTATTGGTTTCAAAAATTGCTATACCCTGTCCTCTAGATTTCATGATGAGTTCGTTCTTTATGTGTAACTTAGAATATGCTCATAACAAATATGATGTCCATAATTTATTTTGTAATAATAATAATAAATACAATGTTAAATACTAACTAAATATCAATGGACTCATTTCAAAATGTTGATACGTACATAAAGGGAATTGATTAAAGGTAGATATGAATTACAATACTTTCCACCACAAGTAATTCAATTGATTGTTGTAGATAATGTGGAGAAACTTGAAAATTGGAATTAATATGTAGCTAATGTGGAGAAGCTCAAATACTGGAACTAATATGTATGTTGCAACAAACCATTGTAAAGATGACCATAAATTTATGTAGCAGCCTGTAATCAGATTGCCTTCAGTTTCATCTTGGGATTCTTGAGAAACCAACATAGGTGAAGAATAATAAATGAAAATTCTATCAAATTGGGTTTCATCTACCCAATACCACAGGATTATATTCTCAGCTTTGACAAACCAGATTATAGAAATTATACCACGATCTATACCGAGTTTGAACAAGATGTAACTTCATACAATTTCCACCATAGAAAATGATGGTAATACCATTGCAGTAGGTGATGGAAATACTAATGTATTAGATGATGGTTATATTTGATGATATATAGAGAATAATAATCCCCCAAAACAATCTTAATAATGATAATAACTTCCAATGATGTGTCCTATTGGTACGCCCTCATCTCTGACTAGTTATTACAACTTCCTCCTAGCAAGGAATACACTTGCAACATATTTAGTGATTGTCGCAAACCCTTAAACAATTTTCTATGGGTGTGTGTGCTCCCTTCATGAACTAAAGTAAACTTTATTATCAATAAATTGATAGTAGCTTACCTTTCAAGTGTGCCACTCCAAGACTGATTTGTTATTTTTGCAAGAGGAGATATGGAGTCTTTTTCTCAAGTGTTCCATTTGGAAGTGTTGAGTAGTGTTGCAGCTGCAACCTTTTTCCCAAATTTGTAAAATTTTGGACCCTGCTTTTGATTTTATTTAGCCCAGGTTTGTTTAATTTCTTTAAATTTGTCCTGGAAGTCCAGTTTTCTCTACTTAAGAAATTGATCGTTTGAAGTCGGATGATGAGTTGATTGTTTGTTTCCGCTGTGTCAGAGGTTGAATGAACTAATATTTCCGTCGCCCAGCTGAAAAGCCTTTTGTTTTATTTGAAAACTTAACTTTTGATTTTTCGATGTTTTTTTATCGCTGTCGAAAGTATGTTAATGAATGAATCGGGACATTAGTCTTCTATGTCACCTCTATTTCGGAGGGCAAATAGAGAACGTTCCAACGAACAGTTATTTTTCTCGTCGAATCCATGGCCTGTATCTTTCTATTTTTATTGTTCAAACCTTTTGATTTTCGATGACTTTGTTTTTCTTTTCACTATCGAAATGTTTTTTGACAAGTGGTCGGAGGTTTAGTCTTCTACGACGTCGTCGTTTCAAAGGGCTTGACATTTGTATCGCTGACATTGCAAAGTATATTGTGTCTTGAAGTTCCAATGTGTTAGCGATTAGTTTTTCTGATCGTCGATGCATAACTATCGGCGGCATTTAGTGCTCAGGATCGCCGACACTATGGCATCTTTTAGCTTTCAAGCACTGACACATAGTGCTTAGAGCCTTCGATCACCGAATATTTTATTTGTTCGTGGAACCTATAGTCTGTCTATCACCCATCGTTGTGGCTGCTTAGTGAACTATCCACCCGAAGAATAGTTTTTTCCTCATCGATGCTATAGTGGTTAACGGTTCCGATCATTGATACAATCACCATGATAATAGTCGTTGGCATCGTCGACACTGCAGAGATGTTAAGGTTTAAAGATCCAATACTTAGCATTAAAATTCTCTGATGCTGACCGGTTTTATGATCCGTAGAACCTGTAGTCTATTTGTCACCCGCCGTTGCGGCTGTCTAGTGAACTATCCACCCGACGGCTAGTGCTTCTGCCCACCGATAGAATTTTTTTTTCCGCCGATGAAGGGTTTTCCCACCAACTACACTGCGACCTCGTTGTTTGGGTTTTATTGTTATCTGAAACTATGGTTTTCCTCGGTTAGGGTTTTCCATGATGAGGAGCATAGTACAGAGTCTAGTGTTTTGGAGATTAGCAGTAGCGGCAATGTGGTTCATGCTTTTATTGGAGGAGTTTGAGTTAGTTCATATGGGACCCAGATTAAGATAAGGAATCTTTTCTATCAGGATTGTGATTTTGGTTACAAACAGTGGACTTAGAGGATTTTAAGCACAACTTACAGGATTTTCCTTACCTTATCGTTTTTATTTTCATGCATTAATACTATGTATAGTTTATTTTGCAGAATGCATATGGAGGAGGTAAATAGACTAATACAATTTTTTGTTATTTTGGTAAAAGCTAAATGGTATAAGGACATGCTATGTTTATTACAGGGTGATTCTTGTAAAGAAGATATGTCTAAAAGACAAAAGCAAAAGAGGTAGAGAATTGGTTGAAGAATGAGGAAGAAGAAAGAAAGAGAGTTGCAGAGGAGGCAACAAGGAAGGAAGAGAAAGAGAAATGAAGAAGCAAAGATAAAGAAAAGAGAAGAAGAAAGTGAGGGTATAAGATTAATAGGATCTCAAAGAGACCAACAGATTACTGAGCAGATCGATAGCAGCAAAGGCCCAGGCTTGGGAAAAGTTCCTCAGTGACCAAGCTGGTCCCTCTTCATAAAGTGCTCTTAAATTTTAATTTAAAATGTAACATATTGTATAAATTATGAGCACATACTACAAGACAAAATTTTGGAACTGAAAGTTTGACGAAGACCAAATTTCATCGAGGGGCAGCCCAAAGGTTTTGCTTTATTGCATAAATAGGAGAGTTTAGATGTAGGGGAGGGATTTTTCCCAAATCATTTGTGAGAGTATATTGTAAGAATAACTATTTCCTTTTGCAATAAAGAGTTACAAGTTTCTTACTGGAGAAAGTTTGGTGGAATGTTTCAAATGTTTTGCTATGGATCAGTTGAATGTGAACTATTTCATTTTTAGCTTACTTCCATTAACTGTGAGATCATTCTAACTCAGTGAATTTTTTCATGTTATGAATGCACTCTGGTTTATTTTGTGAAATTTCCACTATGAGTAATTAAGGTTGTCATAAAAAATAAGCTATCAGCTATCTTGTTGTTCATATTTCTATTAATGTTCATGTGTTCTGCAATAAGTAATAGCTATCTGTAATTTTTCTTAATACGTGCGCATAAATACATTACTCATTGTTAGCTGATAATTTTTCTCCCTAGGGATACGTTAGTTAGTTAAATTTAGTTTCTTGTTGTGTGTGATTTAGATGCGAGAGAGATAAGATGAGAGGTAATAACCTGCGCATCACATTGTGACACTCCTCGTTATCTCTATCAATCTGCATTTTTAGATAGGAACTTGCACATCATACTTAAACACAAAAAACTAAAAATATACATGATGGACCGGGCTGTAACTGGTAAAACATTTTAATTTGTTACTTAACCTATGGCAGCCGAACCGTAAACCGGACAGATTCCCCATACCAAACAGTAGTGCGCTCGTTGGGAACGTTTATTGGGGAGAATCCCTGACTGTTGTTACCTGCAATTTATCAGGCCTCAAGAGTTTTTGGCCCTAGAAGGAGGGCCACCAGTGCATGGCTGGCCGAGGAAATTCATTTCCTCGAAATTACTCCACCAGTGACAGTTCTGAAAGTAGTTTGTTTCACAAATCCACTCCTGAAGATAAAGAGAAAGGGTATATGTATCTTGTAGATAACGAAGTGGTTGATGATCTGAGAAGAATTACTAGGGCATATCCAAAGAAGATCAGTGGATTACCAATTATTCCTGTCTTACCTAGAAGAGAATATCAGAAGAAATATCACCCTAAATTAGAAGACCCAGTGTTGGTAGAAGATCTTGAAGAACTGGTAGAAGCAGCCCTACAGGAAGTTGACCAACCTTTGAATCAATTGGATCCAGATACACCTTACTGTTCACCTATTCATACCCTTGTTCAGTCACCACCTCATTCTCCACTCAGAATCATGGCTCATGTAAATGAAAACCAACCACCTCCACCGCCTGCTTGGAGAGCTAGGTCATCTTTAAACCTAACACCTCCCTTGCATGATTTGCCTCAAGCTTTTGACAAAATGTTTCCTAATTTTGACCCAAGTGAAAAAATTCTAGTAGATGATCATTTGCAAAGTTTTTACTTGGCAATAGAAGGACTACAAGCAGGAGAACATGAAGATGTAGTATGTAGATTGTTTCCACACACCCTGAAAGGAACAGCAGCCTCATGGTATTTTTCCCTTCCTGCAAATTCAATCACATAATGGGACACATTTGAGAGAATATTTAGAAGTAAATATGCAGTCCAAAAAACTCATGCAGCTTTAATGAAAGGGTTATGCGCTTTAAAGAAAGAAAGGAAGGAAAAAGTGAATAATTTCACTCAAATATTTGTTGCCTACCTAAAAAAATTTACTGCAGCTGATAAGCCATCTGAAAAAGCTCTGATTGAATACTATACTTCAGCTCTAGGGCCTGACTTGTCCATGTTTGCCAAGATATCAATCAAACCTACATTATCAGAAACCTATGAAGAAGCTGAGAAGGTAGAGGCTGATATAGAGAGCATAGAAAATTATCCTGTGCAGTCAGAAGAAGAAAAAAATTGGAGGTAAGAAACCTTTATTACTAACTAAGCCTAAGGATGAGTGGTCATATAATTTTGAAGGGATGTTGAAGATGATGCAGAAGCTATCCAACAAAGTGATAGATCTAGAAAAGGAAGCTTACGAATCATATAAACCTTACTATAAAAAGAGGGAGGACAACAATCAACCTAAACCTCCTTCACACAGTCCTGCAACAATGAATTTAACTGATGTAGGCATGGATAATTATTGCACTTTTCATCAACAGCCTCATTCTGAGAAGAATTCCCCCCAATGGATAAATTCTATGACGTTGGTAATGAATCAATTATTGGACTCCAAATTAACAGAAACTGATAAGGAGGAATAAAAGGACAATCAATCCACAGAAAAAGAAGAGGAGGATGCTCTGGTTTTATGGGACTGTCTGAATGTTTGATACATAAGAGGAAGGTTCTCTGAAACAAGAGGAAACTTCAAAAACCAATGTGACAACAAGAATTCAGAGTTTGGTAAAAGAAGACAAGTCAATATTTCCTAAGATTGAGAAGCTTCAAGAAAAAATGAAGAAAATACAGAAGAACACTACAATTGATAAAATACCTGAATTTACCATTTCAAGTCAAGATCCTAAGAAAATTAACATGCCCGTTAATCCTATTGAAGATAAGATTGATAATGTCAAGAAGAATCTCAAAGAACCTGAGATGGGGTATGATATTGTGAAAGACATTAAAAAGGCTAAGGCAAATATCTCATTATTTGAAATGTGTAATGTACCTCAACAGAAGGAAAAATTGTTAAAATCACTTGAAGTACCAGAAGAAGAGCTTCCCACTGACAACCAACCTGAAGAAGAAGTTGTTGAAGCAAGTGTGGGAGGTAATTCTAAGTTTAAAACCCCAACATTTCTCCTAGCTTTTGAGATTATCAACTATAATGTGCACAATTTTTTAGTAGACTCAGGGGAATCAATCAATGTTATGCCACTTTCAGTCTGCAAGAGAATTAATGGACAGCCTAAACCATCCACTTGGCAAGTTATTCAATTAGATAGGACAACTGTGAAAGTAATAGGAGAAATGGAATATTTTCTAATTCGCTTATCTACAAATGAGAAGGTATGTTAGTACATCGGTATTATAGTAGCAGACATACTTGATGTTTATGGACTTGTTTTGAGTCGAGACTGGTCTGCAAGACTAGATGGATACTTCGCATCAGATTGGTCACATCTATGGTTGCCTCATAAGGGAAGTACCAATCAGATAAAAATATTAAGAGAGCCTCAGATGAAGTACAATGTTACTCAGTTGGAGGGAAAAAATGATCCAGTGAATTCTGTGTTGGGAAATTACTTCGTTGAATTGGAACCGGGAAATTACCAAGCTGAAGAAGCCAGCAGTATGCTAGACACCCAGCACAATCTCCTTCGATTTTCACGGGCTGATGAGATTGACTGTAAAATAGTAGATTTAGTTTCAGATGTAGTTTCTAATTCAATTTCGGTAGAACTAGATAATGGGTAGGCCTTTTCAAATTGCAGCCAATCTTAGCCCCTCAACTCACAAGTTGGAATAATCTATTACAATATTGTGTGTACTCCCCAAAAGGATCATGACTCCATTTCTCAATAGATGGCAATGGAAACTAAGTATGTATCATGTTATTCACTAAAGATAAGTTTCTACAAGAGTTTGAGGTTCATTATAGATATGCTACTATAGGACTCAACATTAAAAAACCACCATGTAAATGTTCCCAAAATATTTCACTTTAGATGAATATCCAGACAACATGTTGGGCCTAAGGACAGTATGGTAGAATTCATGCATAATTCTACCTAAGTATGGAGAAGAGTATAAAGAAGAAGAGAAAGGAGCTATGACTAAGTTGTTAGGATATTTAGACACTTAGGAGTTAGTTAAGATCAACTTGTCTAATCCGACGTTCATGATATGTTCTAGACATAAAGTGATCCGACGGTTCAACTTCTCTTAGATCATACCTACCATTGATCTGTGGCTTAACACCCGATTGGTCTATGATCTCTATTTAAAGAGCATAGAGGGTCCTTGGCTAGTTGATCGATTATGAGAAGCTCATGTAAATTTCTTTATTTTGCATAATAAATTGCTCCAAGTAGCTATTTGGTTGGGGTCATGGACCGTTTCCCTCTCGGGGGTTTTAACCACATGACAAACATCGGTGTGTTGATCTGTGATATATTTGTGTGAAGCGGTTGCTCAAGGTATTTTGGGAGTACCCTGTGTATCCAAACATGGTATCAAAGCATAGCCTTGTTTGTCTCCTTAAGAAATCCTTATATTGCCTTAAGCAAGCTCCTAGAGCTTGGTATGCTAAAATGGATAGCTTTCTCCTTGACACTAGTTTTTCTAGATGCCATTCTGACCCCAATGTCTATACCAAGAAAGTAGGACATTTTGGGTGCAAAATTTTGAAATGTCATACTTAGGACATTTGCATTATTTTCTTGGTCTCCGAGTCTTGCAAACCAAAGAAGGAATCTTTCTTTCCTAGTCTAAGTATGCTTGTGGCCTTCTTCGTCGCTTCCACATGGAAGATTGTAAACCAGCCCCTTCTCCCTTCCAGTATGGAGTCAAACTTTCTACCACTTGTACTTCCCTTGAAGTAGATGCCACCTTATATTGTCAGCTTGTTGGTAGTCTTTTATACTTGACTCATTCCCATCCTGACCTTTCCTTTGCCATTGGTCGTGTTGCCCATTATATGCAAACTCCTCATGAAAGTCACTGGAAAGCAGCAAAAAGAATACTTTGATATATTCGAGGTACAATTCAGTTTGGGATTCATTACAGTACAGGGGGGGAACCTTTGTTGGTTGGTTTCACTGATTCATATTGGGCCGGTGATCCTGATGATCGAAAGTCTACTGCAGGTTATGTTTTCATTCCGGGATCTGGACCTGTCACTTGGGCTTGTAAGAAACAACAAGCTCTTGCTCTTTCATCAGCAGAAGCAGAATATTGAGCCGCAGTTAATGCCAGTCAGGAAGCTTTATGGCTTCAACAGATCCTTTCAGAGTTTGGATTCGAGCAGCAACAGCCTACTCCACTTTGGTGCGACAATCAAAGTGCCATCAAGCTTGCCAAAGATCCAGTTCTACATCAGTGCAGCAAACACATTGAGCTACACATGCACTTCATCAGAAATCTTGTTCATGATCATGTTATTGAAGTGCTCTATTTCCCTATAGATGATCAAGTTGCAGACATCTTCACCAAATCTCTTACAGAAGCAAAGTTTTATAAACTTCGGTCTATGTTAGGAGTTTAGGAATGTGTCCTTAAGGGGGGATAGGCTCTAATGCCTCTATCCTTCTCCTAATAGTGTATTTTTTTGTAAATCCTTCAATCCTATCCCAAGTTGTTCTTAAGAGGGGATGTTAGGATATTTAGACACTTAGGAGTTATTTAAGATCAACTTGTGTAATATATCTGTTAGGTAAAAGGGTGTTTCTTTAGTATGCATTTGTAAATATTCTAATTTGACGATCATGATATGTTCTAGACATAGGGTGATCTGACGGTTCAACTTCTCTTAGATCATACCTACCATTGATCCGTGGCTTAGCACCCGATTGGTCTATGATCTCTATTTAAAGAGCATAGAGGGTCCTTGGCTAGTTGATCGATTATGAGAATCTCATGTAACTTTATTTCTTTTGCATAATAAATTGCTCCAAGTAGCTATTTGGTTGGGTTCATGGACTATTTCCCTCTCAATGGTTTTAACCACATGACAAACATCAATGTGTTGATCTATGATCTATTTTTGTGAAGCGGTTGCTCAAGGCGTTCGGTCTTTTGGGAGTACCCTGTGTACCCGAACATAAGTAAGCAACATAAAGGAGAAGGGGAAGGATGTTGCAATAGAGGAAATAAAAGAGAAGAAGAAGAAGAGGATAAGGCATTGGAAGAGGAAGCTACACCAAATAAGTAATCCGTGGCAAAAGGATAGAATGTGACACGAGATGGTATAACAAAATATCAGTAGAAGCAGGCGTGCAAATAGCGTAACAGTTGAAAAACAACAGTAAGGCATAATGCTAAGAAAGTGACAGGCCTTAACGAGCGTGGGTACACGCTCAGATGGAGCTGACAGAAGCCACATATGTGAAGAATATTTATAATTTAGGCTGATAGTGCCTCCCGTTATGTATTGCTAGAATAGGAAAGACAGCATGTTGGATGGATATAGTAAGTCGGCTAATATAGCAACAAAAAAGGAGTCTGTAATGAGTATGTATAGAGTCTGTATCGATTTGATATTGAGTCTATAACAAGCATGTATGGGATCTATATCAAGTCTGTAATAGGGATATAAAAGAAGGAACCCAAGTTGTATTTGAGTTAGATTCTAGCTTCTAGATTGTTAGTTAGACTCTTGGTAAGTCTCTTGAGATAGACTGGTATTAGACGTTTGTGATTAGATATTGATGGAGTAATCTCTCAAGCTAGACTCAGTATGTGTTATTGGTTAATGGCTTTGTATCACTAAGTGCATCAGAATGAGGGATCTACAACTGTAACTAGGGTTTTACCCCTAGCTTGTGTGAATGAGCACCTACTAAGGAGAAGGGACTCCTTAGTAGCAGTTCAGTAAATGTAAATTAAAATGCTAACACAGAAATACAAATTACTCTAAACATGTGCATGAAATAGAAAAACAAGATGTAAAGAATGGCTTTTGTATTAATTTTACCTCCAATGTGAAGGTTAGTGAAGCCCTTTGCAGTGATCCAAGAAGGTTGCTCCAAGCTCCAACTTGCTCCTTCTCTTTCTCCAATGGTGGAAATGGGCCAAAAGGGGCTCTCAAGGTGAAAGTAGCTCAAGGGTGAGCTAGGGTTTCAAGAGATACTTTGGCAGAGTAAGGGTGCTTATGATTGTGTATATGAAATAAGGGGTCTCCATCACCTATTTATAGTTTTTCAGTGGTGGAGTGCTGGCCCATGGTTTTGGAAACCATATGGTTTAGGGCAGCTGTATAGGGTTTTTTCCTCCTTTTCCTCATTATTTTATATTTTTTCTTCCCTTTTTAGGGGATTTTTGCTATTTTAGAGGAATTTTGGGTATTTTTGGAGGAAAAAAGGTGTTTTTAAGGGAAATATGGTAGAAAAATGGACAAATGAGCCATGTAGTGGGGTAGATGAGGTAGTGAACACTTTTTGGGTGTTAACAGATTGCCCCCTGATGTGCGAGGGAAAGAGCTCATCGTATGGCCGATGGACATCATAAGTCATATATGGTGTTCCTAGGGTGTGGAGAAGAGAAGAAACAAACGGAAGCCCGGAACAACGATCCCGAACCAACTGCAAGAACTAAAAGTACATAAACTCAATAATGGATGAGGAATCATCTGATCATATGGACGAGGTGGGCATTCCCATGCTCGTATCAGGATATAACATAATAATAACAATGGGGTCCAAAATATGGGGACCTGACATATACATGGCCTCAAATACTGAATGAGGAAGAATCTTAATATATGGATGAGGTGGGCATACCCATGCTCGTATCAAGATACATAAACATAACTGTGAGGCCCAAAAAGAGGGACCTGTAGGATACATAAAAAACCACTGTGTATATCATAAGGGTCCAGAAGGGACACAAATCTGGGACATACTGCTGGGCTGATCATGTCTGAGCTGAAAAACTGATGCACTGGAATGACAGCAATGCTATTGAATGTGGTACCAAAGGAACTGATGAGCTACTGTATCAGAGTGACAAGGGTCATACTCGCAATGGTACACTGAACTGGGTACTCAAGGAAGCATGGAACTGAAGGGCTTCCGAATACAATCGCCAACGCAGCCCGGACATCCACGGGAACATAGAACTGGGCGTTCCAAAGTGACTCACCAATGTGCTAGAGTCGGGAGAAATCCGGGGTCTTCGACAAATAATGGAAGGGATATAAATCCTACGTGATTCTCAACGATGCGATCAAGGTGCTGAAGTCGAGCATGTGAGAAACAACCATTCGGAGAGGCAGTGATGACTCCTCCCAAAATGGTCCGTAGGCACTCACCACGGATGGTGATGGGTCCAAGGCGCAGGGGCCTCTGGGTCTATCCTCTGGAATAGAGGGGTTGGCATCGGTAGAGGGAGACCTGCAACTATCAAGGCAATGATGTTTCCTTGACAGGAGCGCGAGGTGGAAAACCGAAATGTGATAGTACTGATGGCAGGATCAACAAATCGGGGGGAATAACTGGGCAAGTAGAGTGGGGGACTCAAAATTCCTTTGTTCAGAGTATGATAGCGGGGATGATCGGGCAGCATATGAAACTAACTGGTGGTAAGGGGATCATAGCTGTATTGGATCTGGGAGGGTGACTGGGCTGAGGGATACTCAAGCTGTGGTAAAATGGCAGGAGACTGCAGAATATTCTAAACAAAGGCGACCTAATTGGGGGTGCTGCCGAGAGGATCGATCATAGCGCCAAGAGGCATGGGGGGCCTTCTTCATGGGTTAGGGAATGAGAAGAAGTGTGTATATAAAATGGTACTATCGTGTGGATTTATACAAGCCCAGGACAGTTCATGCTCATGGTTGCTTTCAATTTTAAGGAGTCTGAAAGCAATAAGAAGACTCGAAAGTAATGGAATGGTACTGTCGTGTGGATTTTACGAGCCCAGGATAGTTCATGCTCGTGGTTGCTTTCAATTTTAAGGAGTCTGAATGCAATAAGAAGACTCTGAAGTAATGGACTGGTACTGTCGTGTGGATTTTACGAGCTCAGGACAGTTCATGCTCGTGGTTGCTTTCAATTTTAAGGAGACTGAAAGCAATAAGAAGACTCGAAAGTAATGGAATGGTACTGTCGTGTGGATTTTACGAGCCCAGGACAGTTCATGCTCGTGGTTGCTTTCAATTTTAAGGAGTCTGAAAGCAATAAGAAGACTCTGAAGTAATAGAATGGTACTGTCGTGTGGATTTTACGAGCTGAGGACAGTTCATGCTCGTGGTTGCTTTCAATTTTAAGGAGTCTGAAAGCAATAAGAAGACTCTGAAGTAATGGAATGGTACTGTCGTGTGGATTTTACGAGCCCAGGACAGTTCATGCTCATGGTTGCTTTCAATTTTAAGGAGTCTGAAAGCAATAAGAAGACTCTGAAGTAATAGAATGGTACTGTTGTGTGGATTTTACGAGCTCAAGATAGTTCATGCTCATGGTTGCTTTCAATTTTAAGGTGTCTGAAAGCAATAAGAAGACTCTGAAGTAATGGAATGGTACTGTCGTGTGGATTTTACGAGCCCAGGACAGTTCATGCTCGTGGTTGCTTTCAATTTTAGAGAGTCTGAAAGCGATAAGAAGACTCCAGGGGGGTTGCTTTTTCGTGTGTTAGTCTCCAAGTCCCGAAGAAGCATAAAAGGATGCAATGAAGAACTCTTCTAGCCGGTGTGACTAGAGTATTCCTTTTTCGTAATTAGTCTACCAGGTCCAGAAAAGGGTTAAACTTATACCAGATAGACGCCCTTTAAGGTACTTTAACGAGCATGAAAGGAAGCAAGATTGCTCGGTGTTTTTTTCATTGTTTTAAGAGTCAGAAAAGAGCTTAACAGAAACTCCCTAAGTGCCTTTTTCGTATAGGACTTGTCCGGCCCCAAAAAGGGATAAAATTATACCGAACAAAGGGAATGGCCAGGCAAGGAGGAAGTGTTCAATCAAGGAACATTTATGATGACCAGGAACGAGGGTGAGGGGGAACACTGGTGGGCCTCCTTGCGGGGTGAATGAATGGTGGCAAAATAACGAAACATTGGCAGTATGAGAGGAGTGGATGGCTCATGTAAAAAGTGTGGAACAATCTGATGGCGGCCGATGTGGCACGCAAATCGAGGAAGCAAGGTGTCGGGACACAATGTTGAAATGGTACCAAGTGAGATCGAGAAATGATCTCAAGCATCATCATGAGCTCAGAAAAATGAATCCGGTGATATAAAAAGTGTGAAAAATGGAGAATGGCCGAAGTGGCACGCAAACTGAGGCGACTAGCGGTGTCTAAAAAATGGGAAAAAAATGACGTAGAAAAAATAATGCAATGAGGTGACCATTGTGACGGTCTCGTCGTGCTGATTCCAATGGTGGAAACGGTTCAGAAAATGGACTCTGGATGGGTTTAGAATGGCCAAAACAAGAAAAAAGTCAACAGACTATAAATAGTAAGTGGGCCCAACATGACAAGTGTCATTTGAACTATTTGACTTTGACTAGTGATCAGAGTGGACCAGAGCTGAGGTGGCATTGCTGGACGATCTGACCGGCCGATTTCAGATCTGGGAGATACAGGTATTCCGTCAAACTCATACCTGCTTTGTCATTGGGTTCGGGGGTGCTTCCTGGGGCAGCGATATCAATTTGAATGACAGGTGAGATGTTGGCCATGTTACCCTCCTCGAAGGCGTCAGGAGCAGGAATAGGGTCCTTGAACCAGTCGACCTTGGGGGGAAGGAAGTCTTTGGATTCAACTGCAAATTGGGTAGCAGTGTTAGAGGAGGAGTCATCTGGGAGGAAGTAGGAACGATGGTGCATGTCATCCCAGGGATACTCTGGGGCAGTGAGAGCCTCGAGGATTTCCTCATCAGTACAGAAAGTTTGTGTCGTCAAATCGGTTGACAAGGGAGTAGTGGTGGAAGAGATCATATAAATGGTATTATCCTCTCCGGAAGGGGAAGAGACCGGGGGGTGGATCTCCTCAATGGTGGGTGGTGCCGTC
The DNA here is from genome assembly GCA_001517045.1 of Pseudotsuga menziesii. Taxonomy (NCBI): domain Eukaryota; kingdom Viridiplantae; phylum Streptophyta; class Pinopsida; order Pinales; family Pinaceae; genus Pseudotsuga; species Pseudotsuga menziesii. The sequence continues at coordinate 126,983 of LPNX010177242.1, forward strand.
TCAAGATCCAGATTGTTCATCTCATAGAGAGCTGCTCTGTAATCGGGGAGGTCAGGACAGTGATGTGAGTAATGCCCATAAACACCACATATGGCACAGGGGTGGTTAGTGCACAGGGATTTGTCGCGGGGCTTAGGGGTTGGATCAAGTTGGACAACCGACATATCGGGGCTGTCGTCGAGCATTTGCATGTGTTCCTGTACTGCTGGTAACTGAGGACATTGGTGAGTCGCATGGCCCAACTCGTCGCACAGCGAGCATTTGGAAGGAGCACGAAACACAGGGGGGTTTTTGACTATCTTGGGAGGTGGGATAGCAGTGTAAGGTTGGGGGCCTCTGCCCCCAGTTGGTTTGGTAAGAGGAGGGGGGGGGGCTCGTGGAGGACGACGGGGTAGTGACACCGGGAGGTGGTTGACTAGTAGTGACAATGGGTTGCACCGGTTGCAGGACGACATCTGGTGTCGGCGGGGGAATGGGAGGCGAAAGATACCAAACAGGTAATCCTAAGGTTAACCCAGGGAGGCTGAGGGTAGCCATGACTGGGGCACTAACTACTCCTGAGGGAGGGATGAGGAAAGGAATGGTATGGATGGGTGTAACACCAATGTGACTAGGTACCAAAGGGGGTTTAGGCAACAAGGGCGGTTGATTAGTAGGAGTTTGTGTGCTATGGGACAGGGTACATAGGTCAGACACGTTAGTGGCGGGTGACGGGGGTGGAATAGATTGGAAGGTCGAGGTCATTGGTGCGTCTGATTAAACTTCGGGCCCCATAGAGGAAACAAGTGAGGTGGTGGTACCCGAAACAGGTTGTTCAACCATGGGGAGAACATTTTCGGGTGCCGCGGGGGCATTGGGATCATAGTAGGTGAGTTGGTCGACCTTGACCACGCGTCCCTCATGGGGGAACATCATGGTACGAAAAACGGAAGAAGCAACCACCTGCATGGCATACATGTAGCTGCAGCCAAGTAAAAGGTTATAATCAAGCTATGCATTAATAACCTTGATGTCGATTAGGACTGTTTTGCCAGCCAGCTGGATGGGGACGTTAGTTAATAGGCCTTGTGGTTGAGCCAAACGGCCGTCGTAGGCTCGCAACGCAGTAGTGGACTGCTGGAGAGGGGGGGATCCTAATTTCTGCCAGATGAAGGTGGACATGCCACATGTAGAGGCACCTTCATCAATAATGCATCGATGGATGAAAAAATTCCGAATGGAAACAGAAACTTGGAATGCTAAAGTGGAAGGCATGCGGGGTTCAGATTAGTCCAAATCAAATGCCATTAAATTCGAATCATTTGGATCGATAGCCCCAATGGCTGAGACTAAAGTCTTGCGCTGCGAAGGGCAGTTTTTTAAGACTTCTAACGCAGACATGGGTGCGGGAGATTGGGCTAAGTCATCAACAATGTTGTAGTTTGACGCAGCCCGCGCATTGGGGTTATTGTTGATACGGCGAAGCAGGAAACGAGGTGCTTTGGGAGTGCCATCTAGTGGAGGTGGAGGTATACGTAATGCCTGATCAGTGGGATGAGCATTAGTGGGTTTATCGGTGGGAGGGGTTTCAGAGGTGGAGCCATATTGGTTCCGCCGGGTCTGGAGGTTGACATCAGCAGAGGACATCATCAACAAGTGGTGGGTACCTAAGTCAAACATGGGTTGATCAGGAGCAGCGTAAGTGATTTGTTGTTGGGTTGGCACGTTGGCTTGAGGGGGAGCCAACGGTTGAGTGTTCACTACACCTTGGTTTGGTAAGGGGTTTTGCAGCACCAAAGGTGGCTGCTAAGGTTGTGGGGGGTTGGGTGGTGCTTGAGGAGCCGCATGCCCTTGGCGGTGGGCATCATCAACCCAAAGTTGCTGAGCTCACTCCAAGTGTGGGCAAGCATGTGTGTAGTGGCCATAGACCCCGCAAATAGAACAAGGATGGTTTGTTCACAAATTGGGGTTTTTAGCATGTTTGAGCAGGCGATCAGGGTTTTGGTTAGCAGGGGCCGCATTATTATTATCGGGGGGATTAGGGGGTTGACCAGCATGGTCTGTAGGTTGGTTGTTTCCACGATTTTGGCCCCTGCCGTGGTTTTGTTGGCCCTGGTTGCGTTGGTTGTTCTGGTTTTGCTGCGGGTTATGTTGGGCGTAAACTTGCCCTTGGGTAGCAGGTGGATTCTGAGGTTGCGCAGGTGCTGGAGCAGGCTGCGGTGGATGATATGTAGGTGGAGGCTATGCAAGGGCAGCAACTTGAGGGGGTTGTTGATAGGGCTGTGGAGCGGGTTGTGGGTTTGCCGCAGGGGTTGCCTGTGGCGGGTAATAAGCGGGTTGGGCTTGTGAAGGCGTAGGAACTGGTGCAGCCTGCTGGTGGTAGTAGGGCTAAGGTGCAACCGGAGGGGCATAAGCGGTAGTCGCATGATTGAAACACTGAGGTGGACATGAGGGTCCATGGGAATGGTGGTGATGTGTCATGGGAGCATACGAGTTGGTTGCTCCAGACTGTGAGGTATCCCATGAAAGGTCAGGGCCAGGGGTAGGACGTGCTATGGAAAATGGTTGAGGATGCAAAGAGACACGGCCAATGATGCCATCAGCAGCGTGGGATGCCCCCGGTGCATCGTGCTGGGAGGAATCGCCACGAGGGGAGTCAGGTATAATGGTATAGAGATAACCCGACTGGGCGTAAATGAGGTCGAATTGTTGGGCCTTAAGGATGGCCTCTTCTTCAAACTGGGGTCTTTCGGATGCCACATCCTTAGCAATGATAGGAAGAAGGGATTTGAGGAACCAATCTAGGAAGATACGGTCGTCTAATTTGATCTTGCATAAGCTATGGCGTTGACGCCACTCATGAATGTGGTCCGTGATGTGGGTAGCCATGTTTTGTCTGCACAATAGGAGGATCTCAACGCCTGTGTCATAGCGGAAAGGTAACTGGAAGAACTGCAGGAAGGTTGAGGCAAGGGAAGCAAAGGTGGCATGGGTTCCATGGGGTTGCTCGATATACCACTTGGCTGCAGAGCCAGTGAAGGTGCGCTGTAATAGACGGAGGCGAATAGAGTCGTCCACTATGGAGTTGGAGGAACACCATAGATGGAAGGACATAATGCGTTTTTGTGGGTCCTCACCTTCCTTGCCCTCGAACTTAGGGATGTTAGAGGGGAGCTTGGTGGGCATGTGAGGCCACGCAGGGTCGTGTCAGATAGGGTCATTGGTCAATCTGGCTAGGTCAGGCAAGTTGAGGCTAGCCATGAACGGCAAACTGGAAGAAGGATGTGACACAGTAGTGGGTTGGACCAAGTTGGGGCCAATGCCCCCAAGTGGAGGGGTAGTGTTAGGGAGGTTTCCCCCAAGTGGGGGAACTAAGGTGGTATAGGACGGTCCTGCACCACCATGGGTAGTGTGAGCCACTGATGGAGTGGGAATAGGTATTCCCGCTGCGGGAATAGGTGTCGTGAGGGGAACGGTAGATGGGGGCCCCATGGAGGGCGTACCCAAAGCAGGTGTGGTAATTGGTGTAGTGGTGGATGTGCCACCAATGGTCTCGACCAAGAAGGGAGTGGAATTCACGCCAGCCATGGGGCTAGTAGGGGCAGTGTAAATGGGGTTCTCAGAATCGGAGGTAAAATAAGGGGCGTCAATATCTAGTGACGGAGTCCTATGCTGCTGACGAGTGGAGTCAAGTGACAAGGCTCGAGATCTATGATAAGTGGTATCAAGTGAGGATGATCTGTGTCGATGACGGGTGGTGTCAAGTGAACCGTGATATGGGGGTTCGCCCCTGAGGCGCTGAGAATGTCTCGGGGACTCAATGGTGACAGATGCTGTCAAATCTCTGTGGGTGGGGTGGGTAAAAAAAAAACAGCTTAAAAACCCTAATGCAACCGAGTGTGTAGAAGGAGAGCTCAAAAAATAGGGCACTCAGGCCAACAACCAACTCAAAACACCCACTATAACAGATGTGCTACAATAGGTGGAGTGTAAACAGAAATGGTCAGAATACCAACAAGCAACAGGTTTCCTAAAAATAAAAAATGGTGGACTCACTAGACCAAAAGGAGGTAAGGGAGCATGAAAACACCTAACTAAAAGTATTCTGACTCAACTAGACATATCCTCTGCAAGGTGATGAAATCCAAGTTAGACAATATGAATAGGAAAGCTAAGTGGCTAAGATATCCCCCTACCGGGAGGGACACCGAGTAGTCAATCCTAGAAGAATGGCAACTAAGATACCCTGTTCATGACATGTCTAGAAAGGTGAATCTGCCGTTTGGTCCTTTTACCGCAATACCCCTATACAGGGATATCCTGAGAACTGCGAAAGGTAGCCCTTCGGTTACTGAATGGAGTACGGTATTCCACTCAGGCCTCTGGAACCAGTCTCGCGACTTCAACCCTCCTAGGGGAGAGGCCCTCTGGTAAACTGGTTGTGACCGTGCCAAAAAGTACTAGGGGATTTTGGTTCCCTAATTGGGCAACAGCTATGTCTCAAGTGTAAGTAACCGAGGGGTGTTATTGGAAGCCTATCCCCCCGATCCTACCTAACTACAAAGATTCTTTTGTGTTCCCCAAGTGGGGTTAGAATATTGGTTGAGTTAAGTAGTTTTTTAAGGCTCACTTGAATTATGTGACAGAGTGTGTGCTCGTGAGGTGATGAACCCAAAATAGAAGTGCCACAAGGGGGGCAACTTTCTAACGAACAATAATACTGAATTCAAAACTTTAACATGCCAAAATTTTCTGAATTAAAATGCTGAAATTTTAAACAGATTCTGTAAAAGGGAACAGAAATGATGTTGCAGAAAAGGCTGTAAGGCTGCAGGTAGAATAGATGGCTATGCAGATGCAGAAAATATTGCAGCAAAGGGGCTGGGTTCAAAAACAGGAACGCGAGTCTATGGCGAAATCAGGCGGTCGGACCGCGGGTTTGAGGGAAACAGGCGCAGATAGGTCGCGGCTTTCTGGCCGACAGAAGCAGTCGGACCACAGGAAATAGGGAAAAAAAATGCAGTCGAATCGCGGGAAAATGGCAGACAGACGCGGTCGGGTCGCAGCTAAGGGGCTGAAAGCCGCGATCGGGACGCAGGAAAATGGCCGACAGGCGCAGTCAGATCGCAGCAAACAGGCTTATTAGCCGCGGTCGGATCGCAGGTAACAGACTTGAATCCGTAGGCAGGGCGCCGGAAACAGTCTAAGAGCCACGGTCGGGTCGCAGGTAAAGGCCTAAAAGACGCGATCGGGACGCGACTGCAGAGGGAAAAGATGCAGTTTACGGCGGCCGAAAGGAACAGCCGAAAGGAAAAAACAGGAAATTAAGGAATAAAACTAAACAATTTTTTAAACTGAAACCAGAAATTCAAACCTAGGGGAGTCGCAAAAACTGTAGCTAGGGTTTTACCCCTAGCTTGTGCGAATGAGCACCTACTAAGGAGAAGGGACTCCTTAGTAGCAGTTCAGTAAATGTAAATTAAAATGCTAAGACAGAAATACAAATTACTCTAAACATGTGCATGAAACAGAAAACAAGATGTAAAGAATGGCTTTTGTATTAATGTTACCTCCAATGTGAAGGTTGGTGAAGCCCTTTGCAGTGATCCAAGAAGGTTTCTCCGAGCTCCAACTTGCTCCTTCTCTTTCTCCAATGGTGGAAATGGGCAAAAAGGGGCTCTCAAGGTGAAAGTAGCTCAAGGGTGAGCTAGGGTTTCAAGAGATACTTTGGCAGAGTAAGGTTGCTTATGATTGTGGATATGAAATAAGGGGTCTCCATCACCTATTTATAGTTTTTCAGTGGTGGAGTGCTGGCCCATGGTTTTGGAAACCATATGGTTTAGGGCAGCTGTATAGGGGTTTTTCTTCCTTTTCCTCATTATTTTATATTTTTTCTTCCCTTTTTAGGGGATTTTTGCTATTTTAGAGGAATTTTGGGTATTTTTGGAGGAAAAAAGGTGTTTTTAAGGGAAATATGGTAGAAAAATGGACAAATGAGCCATGTTGTGGGGTAGATGAGATAGTGAACACTTTTTGGGTGTTAACAACAACTAAGTGCGCAGATGAGTAGGGAAGGTTGAGTCGATCCTGGTTGTGTGCGGGTCGCTAGTAGAAGTAGAGTAGAAAGAGAAAATAGAGAAGATCAGAGAGCATGAGATGGAGGAAGAGTCTCTAAAGATAGATAATAATATCTTGAGCATATTATGTGGCTTAGTGCGTAGACGAAAGGTGCATATATTTCCTCATTCCATATTAAGAGCACCTTGTGGTTTTCGCCCAGATGGGTTTCCATGTTATATTCTGTGTATATGTGTGAATGCTAAAGTAGCTTAGATATATGTGTGTTTATTTTAGTGAATGAATGACTGTATATTTTCTTACAAATTCATAGATGTATGATGGCCTCATTGTATTACTGGATATGATTATGTTGCATGCCTATTATTTATTCACTTAAGTTGCATAAAGAGAGGTTGGATCGCAGCTTAGCTATTGAAGTACCATGAATACAAGTAATCCACCCCCCTGGACTTCATTGGAATCCTTGGCACTGAGCCAAGGTACTAAATCACACTCCCACACAACTGCAGAATCCAGGTTCTAGCACTTACCCATAAAATAGATATATCTCAAGTGAGACGACATCTTTGTCATAGGTGTTGTTGGCTGAGCTTTTCTCTGTCGAGTTGATATCTTGAGCTTTGTTGTGTTGAGCATAAGGGACTAAACCTGGGTCACAGTCCCTAGAGATAGGTACAGAGAGACAAAAAATCCAACAAATGGTTCTGTTGCCAGGACCTTGAATTGTTGTGGTGAGGGATATGTTGTGGTAACCCATGAAATTGGAGGTCCAAAAATGGATGAAATCCAAAGAGTTATTGTTTGCACAAAAAGAAAGTGAAGGATCTTGGTGGAACCCAACAAATTGGTTGGATCAATACATCTACAAAGGCATCCATGAGATTTTCTTTTCTGATTTTCCCATTGTGTTGCATGAGTGGTTATCTAAGTGTTGGAGACATTTACCACCATACACACTCCTTTTGGTCAAATTGGCCTAGTTAAACCACTATCCTAAGTATTATTCACATTAATTGACATCAGTGGAGCATTAAATGTCATCATCCAGTCACACCCACGCCTACCTTTAGTCAAGGAGGCTAACTTAGCCTTCTCCTACATTAGGGGAGGCTAACTAGAGCACTCCGGGGGTGATCTAAGTGATATTAATGCACCTAATTGCTAACTAGTGGTTACAATCAGTTAAACAAGTCATTGAAGGAACCTCCTTTCATTTAATTGATTATTTAATGATTAATTAATGAACTCGAGTCAACAGGGGCACCTCCACCAACTTCTGATTTTTAGTTCAACTTCAGTTAACCTCATCGGGGTTCATTGGAATCATTGAAGCACTAGCACTTGATGGTTGGCTTGTTATGACATGTGTCTGATCTCTTTTAGTTGAGACTCAGTCATTTATTGCACTCCTTCTTTAGTTAGGGTTCAGTTGAGTCAATTAGGGTTTTGATCAATGGTTAATTGAGTGTGGACCATGGCTTACAATCATTTAAGCTAGACTCACTCATTCAATTCGAATGACCTCCTTAGGAATTCGAATTGCTTCTCATTCATACTTGTAGCATGACATTGTAATTGTAATCATTCACTCTTTATGTGAATACAGAGTGGCTATTATTCCTGTAGACCGATTACACCATTTCATGAGTTATTTGTTGATTAATATTTGATGATAATGATGCTTTGTTCCTAGATCAATATACAAGATTAATATGGTATCAGAGCTTACGGTGGGATGAAGCTCTATCTCTCAAAAACAAGCTTTTTGATAGATTTCTACATGAAATTTGAGCAATAGCTCAAAAATGCAGCACTGCACCAGAAGCCAAGGATTACCACTTAATACCCCAAGTAAAGAACTTGTTGATCAAGCTTGCTTGATTGACTATGCTGGGTGTGATGAAAGCCTTAAATGTGCAGGTTGTATGACCTTACATTGCCCTTTCTATTTTGATTTTCAGGTTTCTACAGGTGAAGCATTCGCTCCAATAGATCCACATGGCCTCCTCAATAGATCTCTTGACTCCATATAGTTTCCACTCATGGAAAGGTGATATGGAGATTTAGCTGCACTCCAAAGGACTCTTTAGAGTCACCATGGAAACTGAAGATGAGCCCAGTTCAGCCATAGAAAAATCAAGATTCTTGAACAAGAAGGATGAAGCCTTCAGTTTCTTGTGCCTCTCTATTTCCCAAGATCTTCTTTTCCATCTTGCGGGATTAAAAACTCCAAAATAAATATGGGACAAATTGGAAACTCTATATGGAAAGCATGATGACTTGAGGGTTTACAAGCTCGAAAATGAACTCATGTCTCTCCATCCCTCCAATTTCGAGACTCTGAATGATTTCTTCACAAAGTTCAAGCATACTGTTTTACTCTTGAAGCAATGCAAAGTGGAGAAGGAGGATGATCAGCTCATCCTTGCCATACTCTCCAAACTTGGGTCTTATTATTCAGTTTTTGTTTCTACATTCCATGTGGGGAAGCTCACAACCCCTAGATGGAAGATGCCTACACTCAATGCCTTCATTGAGTCCCTAACATGTGAACATGACAAGCTTGTCCAGATGGGGATCATCATATCCTCCCATGATCAAGCCCTTCATGTCTCAGGGCCCAAAGATCTGAAGGGTAAAGGAAAGCAACAGAAAAATCCAAAAACTAAATTTGATGCTCCTAAACCTAGAGTTGAAAATTAGTAGCATGATGAGTCTTCCAGCTCAAGGAAGAACAAAGGAAAATGGCACCGTGGCAAGGAAAAATTCAAGTGTTCTTATTGCGGGAAGGGCTTCTACCCTGAACATGCCTCCATGAAGAAGAATCTTGATGAATCTACCTCTCTCCTTGAGAGAAATCACATCAATCTTCTGGAAAGCTTTTAGAGAATAGATCAGCAAGATCAGGAACCACAGCATGAAAAAGGTCATGCCCTCATGGCAAGCACTTCAAATTCCAAAGCACTGTTGATTAATTCTAGAGCTTTGAACCACATGATGGCTGAAAAAGACTCCTTTTCATTCTTGGAGACTGAAAAATCCATCCCCATCCACATGGGAGATGACTCCACCATCATTTCAGAAGGACAAGGTACTATTGATCTTGAAAATGGATTTTTTTCAAATGTTTTGTATGTACCGTCTCTGGCATCAAATCTCCTTAGTGTCTATAAAATGACACATATAGGAGTGCCTAAGAGAGTTTCTTTCAACCCAAATGATGTTGAGATAACATAAATTGCATCCAAGAAACTCATTGCTAAAGGCCTTGCAAACCATCATGCAAAAGCCTATGAGTTCTCTCACTTTGTTTCGGATGCAAAGCCCACCGCTCTGCTAACTCATTGGAATGAGGTTAGTAGGCTATGGCATAAGAGATTTGGCCATCTTAATTTCAAATATTTTTAGAAATTACAGAAAAACTCCATGGTTGAATGCCTCCCGATCATCAAGGCAACCACGGGAATTTGTAAGGGTTGTGTGATTGGAAAACACCCTAAGCACAAGTTCGATCGGGGGAAGGCAAGCCGAGCTACATGCATATTGTGGCTGATACATTCTAATATCAATGGTCTGATGCCTATCACATCCATGAATGGATCAAGGTATCTTCTTACTTTTATTGATTATTTTTCAAGGTACACATGGGTCTTCTTTCTCAAAAAGAAGTCTGAAATATGTGAAAAAATTTCTGAATTGAAGGCCTTGATCGAAAATGCCTTTGGGCTTAAGATCAAGATATTGAGATCTGATAATGGAGGGGAGTATGTCAGTAATTATTTTCTACACATATTCTCCCAAAGTGGTATTCAGGTCCAACATTCAATCCCCTACACTCCCCAGCAGAACGAAGTAGCGAAAAGGAAGAATCGGTCTCTCAAGGAGATGACCACCTGTATGTTGGAATCCAAGAAGCTTGCCGCAAATTTGTGGGCTGAGGCCTTGCATGCTGAAGCATACATTAAAAACAGGGTGCCACACTCATCCATGAAAGGGATAACCTTTTTCAAAGCATACTTTGGACACAAGCCGGATGTGTCGAACTTACGGGTGTTTGGGTCCACTGCATGGGCCCGGATTCTGCTTGATAAAAGAAGGGATTTGCAACTGAAAAGCATAGAACGTATGTTTATTGGGTATCCTAATGAATCTAAAGGTTTCAAGCTACTGTATATCAATACTAAACAGATCATCATCGAGATAAGTGTCAAGTTCGATGAGCTTCTTCAGGAGGTGGAACTAGTGAAGGAGAAATCTGTTGAATATCCTTCCTATTATACTGAATATTTGGATGATGAAATTTGGGGTGATGTCCCTGATTTGGATCCTCTGATTTCTGATATCAGTGTACAGAAATCATTAGATGCTGAATTATAACCTGAAGTGCAAAATCATCTTCCTACATGGGCCTGGCAGACACTCTCCTCCGTAGGAGACAACATTGGAAATATGGATGATCCAAGGAGAACCCAATCTGATTTCCAAAGAGCAGGTATTGCACTCTCTTTTCCTGATAATTTGCTGTCTAAAACTTGCTATTTGATGATTATTTCAGATCCAAAATCCTACTATCATGCTCGGAAGGATCCGAGATGGAAAGTTTCCATGGATGAAGAGATGAATTCTCTTCAGAAAAACACTACTTGGGAGCTAGTTTCTCTTCCTCTGGGAAGGAAATTGGTTCAATGAAAGTGGGTGTTTCAAAACAAGGTTGCTATTGATGGAAGCACCTAAAAATATAAGGCAAGTCTGGTGGCAAAAGGTTTCTCTCATGTCCAAGGTGTGGACTACCATGAGACCTTTGCACCGGTTGCAAAAATGGACTCCATCCGCCTTGTTTTGGCAATTTCAACATCCAAGGACTCGAAAGTGCATCACATGGCTCTTAAGTCAGCCTTTATGCATGGAGATATTCATGAGGAGATATACATGAAGCATCCTGAGGGCTACATCACTTATCCATCTTTGTTTTGCAAGCTAAAGAAGTCACTATACGGGTTAAAACAGGCCCCAAGAGAGTGGTATTCCAAGAAGGATGCCTTCCTTCTCTCGCAAAACTTTCAAAGGTGTAGATCAGATCCAAATGTGTATTTACATCAGTCTGATGGTCATATAATTATCATTTTTTTATATTTTTATGACTTACTGATCATAGGTAGCACAGTTGCCTCCATTTCAGCCATCAAAATTGCTCTCCACAATGCCTTTGAAATGAGTGATTTGGGGCTTCTAAAACAATTTTTGGGCCTCGAAATTGAGAAAAATTCTGATGGGATTATGTTCCCTTAGTCCAAATACATTTCAGACCTGTTAGTCAATTTTAACATGGCTGATTGTAGGCTTGCACCATTCCCTTTCTTTTCAGGGATCAGCCTTGAAGAAGGAAAAAGCACACCTCCCATGGACTGCACTATCTATCAACAGCTGATTGGTAGCTTGTTGTACTTGACACATTCTCGGCCTGATATTTGTTATGCCATGAATGTTGTATCAATATATATGCAGCAGCCTCATGATCTTCATTGGAAGGAAGCCAAGAGGATCGTCCAGTATATTCAGGGAACTAGGACCTACAGCATTCACTATGTTGCAGACTCCGAGCTAGAGCTAGTGGGATACACAGATTCCGATTGGGTGGGTGATTCTATTGATCAGAAGTCTACTTCTGGATATGTATTCATGTTTGGTGGTGGCCCCATTTGCTGGTCAAGCAAAAAGTAGGCTTCCATAGCACTATCTTCAGCAGAGGCCGAGTATCGAGGAGAGGTGAATGCTTGCATCCAAGCAGTTTGGTTGCAAGGCATTCTTTCATAGTTTTATCTTGGTAGTACTTTGTCCACTATCCTATTTTGTAAAAGTAAAAGTGCTATTAAGATGTCCATGGATCCAGTTACCAGGCAGAGGACCAAGCATATAGAGATCCACATGCACTATATCAGGGAGCTAGTGCATGACAGGTGTTTATGCCATAAATTCTTTCCAGACTACAAGAAAACAAGCCAACGTAATCTCAAATATCTCAATAAAACAAAACAGGGTTTTTTAAGGTTTTTTGGTTGTGAAGTTTGATCACAAGAGGGAATGCATTCATAACCCAAATAAAAACTAAATCACAAGCATAGAAAAATTGAGATGCATAAAATAATAACCATGTATCCATCAAAAAACAACACTGAAGTTCATCTAGAAATGGCAAGCACTACAAGCATAAAAACTTTAAACCAGTAATGAAATTACCAACTGAGTACCTAAAACAAGCTATAAATGAAGCCAGAGAACAAACTGAAGGGTAAATGGAGCATATATTTCATAATCAGAATTTCATATACACATAAGAGTCATTTACTTAGCTTATGGACAAGTCTGAAGACCTCCTCTTGCCAACCAAAAAGTCGAACCCTTAGTCCTCTTTGTGACATACATTAATACTATCCTTCAAAATTCAGTTAAAGACTAAACCCTAACTGCTTTTCAGCCTACTCATCGAAATAGTTCTATCAAAATAATAATTACAAAATGAAATATTCTTTCAAAACATCACTAATAATTGATAGTGTTAACAAGCTTCATAGATCTTTAGCTGCCTCTACTAAAAAGGCTATCCCTTCTAGGGCTTGGGCCTTTCTCTTAGCCTTTAGTTGCGCTGCTTCCATCTCTGCCATCTTTCTAGTGAGTTCTTCATTTTGCTGCTGTAGATCTTTTATGGTTTGTTTTAACATTGTAAATTGAGATTCTGTATTTTTTTCCTTTTCAATGCCTATTTTGAGACTACAATTAGCTCCTAATAGTGGCTATTCACCTCATCCATATCTTCTTTGAGTCTTCTATTGGCCATAACCAAGGCATCATTTGTCTCCTGCATATATTCCACCTGATATTTATACTGTTTTACAACTCTCTGTAAACTCTCTTTTTTTGAATCAAATTCTTTATTTCCTGCTATACTTTGCATCTCATTGGGAAGCCATGGAATGTTTAGTCTCCTATAGATTTATTCATCTTCTGCCAACAATTCTGTAGGAGTTTCATGAAAACTTAGGTTTTCTTTAGTCTCAGCTTCACAGGGAACATTTTCATCAACCATCAGCTTGTTTTCTGAGTGAGAAACCTCTATATTACCTTCTTGTTGTTCCTTTAACATTTGACTTCGTATCTCTAAAAATACATTAGACAGTTTAGTTTCAATAAGGGAAGATTCTCCTTCTGCTTTCATTGGCCTTTTTCCTTTACTGTCACCCTTATCAACATCCAATTTTTCATCAGAGAAGGAGTCATCTATCATAGTTACTCCTTCTTTATTCAATTTAGAGTTTAGTAATTTCTTCATATTCATCCTGAGCTTGTTTCTGGGTCTAGTCTTTGGTCTCCACCCAGGAGCAAGTTCCCCTACCATTTTTAAAGTTTTGCCCTGATGGGTGACTGAGGAAAATTCCATGACTTTTAGCTTCTTTTTCTTTGGTATTGCTACCCTATCTTCTTGGCTGTGAAATTCCTTTGTAGTGCCAACCTTAGTTTCATCAATAATAGGAAGTTTATCCTCCTCAAACAGGTATGTTTCATCCTCTGACAAGACTGTAATTGGACTTTGCTTTTGGAATTTAGTGTCCTCTTCATCACCTGAAACTTTCTCTACAAGTATAATCTTTTCATCAACAAATGTCTCTGTTGATGCACCAACCTGAACAAGCTGGGTCTCCTTACTAACAGACTACAAATCTTTGCTCTCAATGTCATTTAGATGTTGTTTAGACTCACAATCTTCTTTTGCAGGCTCTGCAACTTCCTCTAATTTTACATTGTCTTCATCTTTAACCTTTATCTTATGTCTTAGATTTCTGATCAAGGTCTGTCCTTTATCGGCTTGATTTCTATTAGACTGTCCTTCTTGACTATTCTGAAACCCTAACCAAAAAAGGAAATATTCCCAATTTTTTCCTTTTCTCTGCAAAACACTGTTGATAATGAGTTTGATAAGTCCATGGTGAAAAATGGACTGTCTAGTATTATTTTGGTGTTCTTTGATTCTGCAACACATTTTCTAGAGGCTCTTTAGCAAGAAGAAGGGCAGGTTCATCTTTGATTCATTACTGAGGTGTTGAAGAAAACTGAAATGGTATTTAAAAACGAAGGCATACATTCCTTCACATGTAATATAACTTTGTAAAACCTTAATAGGTTCTACCCATTCAGGCCTGAAGTTATGGATGGGCACACCCTTAACCCAATATGGAACTATACCAGGCAGTAGGTACCTTTGTGCATTAAAGGTGAATGGCACTTTCTTAAACCAAAGTTCTCCCTCATTTTTAACCCCTATTGCCTCAGCTATCAACTCTTTGGTCAATTTGAATTTCAAAGTATCAAAAGATATAGTATCTTTGTCATAACACTGAGCAAGCTTATGGGAGACCTCGGCATTGTATCCATCAATTTTCTTGAAAAAGATCAACCATCCTGCATTTTCAAATAGTTCAGCACATCCTGGGAATTTATCTATCCAACTGAGATCAGTGAGCTCGGTCCTATTAGTTTTTTCGCTCTTCTTCATTTTTAGTATCGTTTGCAGCACCTGTCGGTAATATCACTGTCTGTTTTTCTTCAAATTTGCATAGTTTTGGCAGTCTATTTACCTTCAAACTCTCATAGTATGCCTTATCACCAATTTAGGAATAGTTTTGTACCAAGTTTCAGCAATTTGACCTAATCACAGATTCAGGGACCTCCAATAGTTCTGCTCTGAACTTTACTAACTCAAATGATGAATACTTATATATATTGATTAATATCTCATCATTCAAAGTCTATTGAGTGAGTAAATTCATGTCCTTCCTTAAAATTTTGACATTATAGGATTTATCAGAAAAACCCCCAAATTTAACAAACCCTATCAAATGTCATGTGGGGTACCTGTTCAAAAGCTTAACACAAGTGCTGGAAGTCGATCCTGTGAAAGGTTAGGTGTTGAATTGCACATTCCAGCTGTCTTCAACTATCCAAATCACTTCGAACTATCACCGCTAAGAAGCCCTATTTCTTCCTTCAACTGTCAAAACTCCAATTTCTCAGCAATATGTCTCCACCATGACATTCAATGCCTTTTTAATCTTCAGGTTAGGAACCTATTCCCAAAAATTCTGCCTCGTTCCACTCACTGTCATCATTTGCCATGAACTTGCATACAATTGCCACGATCTCCCTCACACGATGACCAGACACCTGTTTCAATGATTAGCCTGGAAAGACACATATAAAATGTGATAATTGATATGGTTAACACCTTAGGAATGAAACCCCCAAAAAAATTGGACTGAAAAATGACTATTTTGGCACTCACAACTTTGTTGTAGCGCGCTAGTGCATTAATTTCGCTCTTGCGCTACAAGAAAGTCCAAACACGTAATTTCATGTCATTTAATCACTAATCCAGTTTTAAGACTTGGTTTATATGATTAATATTGATCCTAGTGTCATTAATCAAACCATTAATCAATATACACCTTGTATAAACCTTCAAGAATGAACTCTAAGCAAAATTTATAAAAGCAAGCTTTAAAAATAGGAAAAACAAAAAAAAAATGATGAAAACTAAAAAGCATAAACTCAAAATTAACCTTTACACCAAAATTTCCTAGAAGTAAAAATATTAGCAAATTTCAAAAACATAAACAAAAGCATAAAACTAAGGAATACAAAATCATGACCTAACATCTGGCTCCTGCTGTGGGATGAAGTCCTCCTTGTGAGGCTTCAAGAACCTATAGACCAGTGCCTTCTTTCCTGCTACCTGCTAATGTGCAAAATTTCCATTGGGTTATGGATTCCTTATTGTGTTTTACTCACACTGGTATATACAATGAAAAACTAAAATTCCCCCCAAAAACTGTAGAAATGCTTGAGGAATCGTCCATTAACTGGACTTGACAATTCCTCACCCTCCAAAGTCTGTAGGACAAAAGTGTTATTTTCCAAAAACTTAGATACTAGGAAAGGGCCAAACTAGAGGTTGTCAAATTTTCCATGTTTCCCTTTTTGCTCTTTCTTCGCATCCCACCTTAGAACCATGTCACCAATTGAGAAAGTGTTATTTTTTATTTTCCTTTTAAATCTATCTTTTATCTTCAATCTGTATAACTGTGCCTTTTCTTCCACTTTTTCTCTGTTCTGCAACAACTCTATCATTGCATAAATCCTTCTCTGCATATCATTAGGTTCCTCCTAACAATCCTGAAAGAACTTCATCACTGGAATTGCCAACTGAACAGGAAAGACTGCATCTATACCATACACTAATTGGAAAGGTGAAGTTCCAATTTCTTGTTTGACTATTATTCTATCAGCCCATAATGCATATTTCAGCATAGAATCCCATGATCTCTTATTATGCTTCAGTAGTTTCCTGATACTCTGAATGATATTTTTATTGGAGGACTCAGCTAAACCATTACCTTGGGGATAGTAAGGAGTTAAATGTTTCAACAAGATACCATTATTTTCACAAAATTCTTCCATTTCCTTAGACTTAAAAGATTTTGCATTATCTGTCACTATTTTCTAAGGACACCCAAACCTACTGAGGATATTTTCTTCAATAAATTCCATAATCACCTTATCTGTGGCATTCCTGGTAGGGATAGCTTCCACCCATTTGGTAAAGAAGTCTGTTGCAGTCAAAATCCACCTGTGTTGTCCCGAGGAAGATGGACTTATCTCTCCTATAAAGTCCAGACCCCACTGTTGGAAAGGAGCACTTACTGCAATTGGTTTTAAAGGTAATGACAACAATTTTTGTTTTCTAGCAAGCTTCTGACAAGGGATGCAAGCTCTTACCTGCTGATATACATATGCAAACAAAGAGGGCCAATAGTACCTAGCTCTTAAGATCTTGTATGCTATTTCCTTCCAGTACTTGTGACCTCCATAAGCACCCTCATGAGATTCAAAAATCACTCCTTCAATTTCAAGTTTATCTAAGCATCTAAGTAGAATACCCCCTGGTTCCTTCCAAAATAACTATTGTTCTACTAAGCAGTACTTAGTAGTTCTTAGCTTCAAAGATCTAGCAGCTTTTCTATCTAAATGCTCAGGACATTGCAAATACAATAGAAAATACACAATGTTTACGTACCATGTGGATGATGAATAGAAGTCCATAATCTTCTCTTTCTCTAACTCTGCTTGATTTTCTTCCTGAGCTGGATCTTCTGTCATCACATGAAATCCTAAATCTTGGCAATTGGATTCAGCTAGCAGCTTGGCTAAACCTTGTCCCTTGAGTAGTTTGGTAGGTCTGATATCTACATCATACTCCATGATTTTAGCAATCCACTTACCTCTTTTCCCCTCGCTGTCAAGATGTATCAAAACATCTTTTACAACAGCATTAGGCACATATGAAATAACTTTGGAATGCAAAACATAGATTCTGAAAAATTTCAAAGATTTCACCAAAGAATAAGCCTGTTTTTCCAAGATTTTGTATTTTAATTCAGAATATCTAAGAATTTTGCTGAAGAATGCAATAGGTTGTTCAAGACCATCTGTATTCTTCTGCAACAGAACAGCTTCTAGTGTATCTTCAGATGCAAATGAAAATGTTAGAAATTCTCTGGTGAAATCTGGACTTACTAATACAGGGGCTTCAGTAAGAGCCATCTTGATTTTTTCAAATGAATTCTTTGCTTCAGTGGTCCATTTGACTTCTTGATCCTTCTTTAGCATGGCTTTAATATGCTTGATAGTCTCAGCAAAGTTTGGTATAAACCAATGTAGAAAGTTGATTTTACCAATGAAAGATTGGACATATTTTTTACTCCTAGGAAGACTTATCTTCAATATTGCTTTTACCCTTTCTGGGTCAATCCTTATACCATCAGCAGAAACTAAATGACCTAGTAATTTTCCTTCCTGTACAGCAAAGTGTTATTTCTTTGGATTCAAGGACAAACCAAATTTTCTGCACTTTAGGAAAGTCTGTTTCAAATGTTTTAGATGTTCATCATCTGATTTTGAAAATACAGTAATATCATCTAAGTAAATTACCACAAACTTGTCCTTTTCCCCAACAAAAGCTATATCCATAGCCCTCTAAAAATTTGCTCCAGTGTTCATTAAACCAAAAGGAATCTTATCATACATGAAAGTTCCCCAGGGAGTGGTAAAAGTTGTTTTCTCCTTATCATCAGGATGCATAGAAATCTGATTGTATCCTGAGAAACCATCAACCATAGAAATCCTCTGTGCTCCAACAACCTTCTGCAATATTTGCTCAATTTTAGGCAGAGGATAATTATCCTTTAGTGAAGATCTATTCAAATTTCTAAAGTCAACACACAATCTGATTTCTCTATTCTTTTTCCTAACAGGAACTAGATTAGCCACCCATGAGGAGTACCTGAGAGGAACAATGATCTTGGCATCTAATAACTTCTTCACTTCTTTTTCAATCACAGGAAACAAGGCTGGATTAATCCTCCTTAATTTCTGATGAAAAGGTTTAACATTCGGTTTTAAAGGGACTTTATGTTGTATAATTCTAGTATCATATGTTCTCAATTCTTCATAAGACCATGCAAAAACATCAACATGTTCCTTTAACAATTTTATGTACCTGTTTCTCTATTCAGCTGTGAGTGCTTTCGAAATTTTCACCATTCTAGGATGTTCTGCAGTGCCAATGTTACAATCCACCACATTCTCTTTTGAAGACTGTACAACAGGTTTTAGGGTTGTATCATCTTTCAAAAATATCCTTTCTAAAGGTACCAAACCTTTTGGGATGAAATTACCTTTTATTTCAATAATCTTGTGGCCAGCAATTTCATTTTCGGCAATTTCTTCCACATCTCCATCCTCATCATCTTCCTCCTGATCAATAAGGGAATTAGAAAACTCATGTGTAAGCTCCAAAAATATTTCAATTTCAATGTCATCTTCAAACACTCTCCACTGCTTTACATTGTCAGGTACAGATGGTCTGTACCTAACCTCAATGGGATACCTCAACTGTGTGGTTTTGGGAATTCTAAAATGTGTAGCAGCTAAGGCCAATGAATCAGCAGTCTGATTATGGTCTCTTGGAATATAGGTAATGTTAGAAGCTACAAAATAATTATCAATCATGTCCCATACCTCATTTAGATAAACTTTCATCAAATCATGT
The DNA here is from genome assembly GCA_001517045.1 of Pseudotsuga menziesii. Lineage (NCBI taxonomy): Eukaryota > Viridiplantae > Streptophyta > Pinopsida > Pinales > Pinaceae > Pseudotsuga > Pseudotsuga menziesii. Next base: position 146,202 of record LPNX010177242.1, read on the forward strand.
TTCACTTGATAGTTGTTCCTCACCTGCTGAACAACTAATTCGGAGTCGCCATATGCAGAAATCTGTTGAATGCCTAAATCCTTGGCAGCCTTCAATCCTAATAGAAAAGCTTCATATTCAGCACTATTGCTTGTAGTAATTAATTCTAATTTATACATCAGCTTTACTGTTTCACCACCAGGGGATATGAGAAGAACCCCTGCTCGAGCACCTTCTTTACAAGATGATCCATCAAAGTATAATTGCCAAATCTCATCTTCTTGTTCCTTGCTACATTTAACTAGCTGTTCCTTTTCAACCTATAACAAACCAGGAATATTGTCATCATCACTAAAATGCAACATGCAAGTACCCAAATCTTTATCAACAGCATACAAAGGATGGTTGGTAGGGTTCTTGTCATCTGTCACAATATAGGCAAACTGAAGCTCTCTGTACAGCCTTTCATTTTCTCCTACAAACACAAGAATGGTATCATATGATAAATCCATTTGTAAAGTTCCACCAAATTTCTTTTCCCAAGACCTAGAGAGAAGTAACCCAAATTTAGGTGTAATATCAGCTACCACCACATCCATGATTACACTTTTCATTGGTAATTGAGCCACACTGACAACCATGTCTTTAATCACACCTAAACACTTTACAGCTCGTGAATCAAATGCATATAGATCATGATAGGGTTTGGTTATACTCAGACCTAAAGCCTCCATGACAGCCTTTGGCATTAAATTGTGTGATGCTCCTGAATCTAACAAACAGTTATGTATCATTTGTTCATGGACTATCAGAGTAATGTAAAATGGAGGTGAAGCACCTGCTTCATTCTCAGTTTTTTCAGCCAAGGCTGATCCAATAAAAATCTTAGGATTTTCTTCTTGCAAATTCACTGTATTAGAAATAGGTTGATTGTTTGTTGAACTGATCATTTTAAGAACTGATTCTTTGTAAGAAGGATTTTTCATTAGTTCAGTAAAAGGCATAGGAATCTTTATTTTGCCTAATTCATTTTTCATATTAAAATTCTGCACAGTTTTATTTACCTCTTCAACCTCCATGTTCTTCTTTTGCTTTTCTGGAATTTGTTTTTTGTCTGACACGGGATCAGATTGCTGCTTAGCGGGTACAACTACCTTCATCTTTAGGTTTTGTACTACTTGTTTTGGGCCTGACCTCAAATTCACAGTCTTCTTGGGTTCATTTTACAGACATCAACAGTTACAGCAGTCATTTTCAGATTCAAATCATCCTCTGTTTCAAACATATCAGCATCATAATATTCTGCATTTAAAAACTCTTCTTCAGTGACAAAAACCTCAGTCAACCTTTTTCCAAAATAGTTCATATCCTGATCTGTGTCTTCAAATAGCACTTCTTCATCAATCTCTTCCTCATCAACAACATTGTTCTGAATAGGTGGAGGTACCCTTTGATCCTCAGTCTCTCTCCTTTCTTGCTGAATTTCATTATTTCTTCATTCTCTAGGTATGAAACGAGGAGAAAATTGTCTTCTGAATTGGTTTTGATTGTTAGGGTTTCTTTCACCTTCTTGAACAAGCTTGCTTGAATTTATTTCTAGTTCTAACTTGTTTAATTTTGCAGTTAAAATCTTCACCAACTTGGCCATCTCATCAATTTTTCCTTCTGAAGACTGAGATATTGAAACCCCTGGAGCTGCTTCCTTCTTACCTTTCCTGTCATACATCTGCTGAGTTGTTTCCTTCTTCAATTTGTTGGAAGCCAATATGTTAGACTCCACCTCTAAAGCTGCATCCTACATATTCAGTAAAGAAACAGGTCTTCTCTCTCTTAGTAGTAAATAAAATTCATGATCGAAAGCATTTGCATATGTGAGTTTTGCAGATGTTTCTGAAGGTTTTATTTCTGCAGGAATTCTACTGTACATTTTATTGAATATTTTTGAAAAATTTGCAATAGTTTCATCCTTCTTTCTCCTAAGGGCTCCAAACTCAATTATATAATAAGTATGGTCTTTGGTGTCACCCCATTGTCTCATAAAGAGGTCCTGAAGCTCTTCTATGATGGTGATAGAATTAGCAGGAAGCTCCCTAAACCATTTTCTGACATCTCCATCAAGGCTCTGCATAAACATCCTCATCCATACATCCTTAGCTTCAATGTTCTGGTTATCAGCATAACTGAGAAAAGCTTCCCAGTGCTCTTCAGCTGTAGTTTCACCATGTCCATTAAACCTAGGTAAGTATTTCTGATAGTCACCTTCAGGTAGTGCATTCAATGGGTGAGGCAAAACTAATGGTGCATATCTGGCTGCAACCATTCAGTCCATCATGTCAATAGGTTGATTTTGGGCTGCCATTTTAAGGCTGACTAACTTTGGTGATGGAGAGATTTGGCTGGAACTCGGCTGAAAAGGGGTTTTACCTACTTTCAAATGAAATAGAGGTATCTTACTAGGAGATATTGTTTTTGCCTTTTTGAATGATTGAGGATTAGTGAAAATTTGAAAGTTACTAACAAGAATTATAGGCTTTAACCAAGGTGAAGTTTCTTATTCTTTTCTCAAAACAGATGAAGGTGATGAACCATCCAACTGATCAGGGTCACATAGGGCTGGTAATGACTGAAACCTTCTAATATTCCTTGTTTTTTTCAATATCTATCCTAGGTCTGAAACACCCAGCTGCAAAGGTGAAATAGGTTTGTTTCTAGTTCCAATTCCCCCAGTAGCCACTATGACAAACTGGTCAAAAGTAGTCTACAAGATATGTTGGTTTAAGTTCACCTCTTAAAACCAGTGAAATGATAAGTATCCCAGGGAAAAATATGTTTTCAACTTCGTTCCCCAGCAATGGCGCCAAAGATGTTTATGCCAGAAATTGTTTCCAGACTACAAGAAAACAAGCCAACATAATCTCAAATATCTCAATAAAACAAAACAGGGTTTTTAGGGTTTTTTAAGGTTTTCTGGTTGTGAAGTTTGATCACAAGAGGGAATGTATTCATAACCCAAATAAAAACTAAATCACAAGCATAGAAAAACTAAGATGCATAACATAATAACCATATATCCAACAGAAAACAACACTGAAGTTCATCCACAAATGACGAGCACTACAAGCATAAAAACTTTAAACCAGTAATGAAATTACCAACTGAGTACCTAAAACAAGTTATAAATGAAGCCAGAGATTAAACTGAAGGGTAAATGGAGCATATATTTCATAATCAGAATTTCATATAAACATAAGAGTCATTTACTTAGCTTATGGAAAAGTCTGAAGACCTCCTCTTGCCAACCAAAAAGTCGAACCCTTAGTCCTCTTTGTGACATACATTAATACTATCCTTCAAAATTCAGTTAAAGACTAAACCCTAAATGCTTTTCAGCCTAGTCATTGAAATAGTTCTTTCAAAATAATAATTACAAAATGAAATATCCTTTCAAAACATAACTAATAATTGATAGTATTAACAAGCTTCATAGATCTTTAGTTGCCTCTGCTAACAAGGCTATCCCTTCTAGGGCTTGGGCCTTTCTCCTATCCTTCAGTTGCTCTGCTTCCATCTCTGCCATCTTTCTAGTGAATTCTTCATTTTGTTGTTGTAGATCCTTTATGGTTTGTTTTAACATTGTAAATTGATATTTTGTATTTCTTTTCCTTTTCAATGCCTCTTTTGAGACTACAATCAACTCCTGATAGTGGTTATTCACCTCATCCAGATCTTCTCTGATTCTTCTATTGGCCATAACCAATCCATCATTTGTCTCTTTCATATATTCCACCTGATATTTATACTGTTTTATAGCTCTCTGTAAATTCTCTTTTTCTGAATCAAATTATTTATTTCCTGTTGTACTTTTCATCTCATTGGGAAACCATGGAATGTTTAGTCTCCTATAGATTTCTTCATCTTCTTCCAGCAATTCTGTAGGAGTTTCATGAAAACTTAGGTTTTCTTTAGTCTCAGCTTCACAGGGAACATTTTCATCAACCATCAGCTTGTTTTCTGAGTGAGAAACCTCTATATTACCTTCTTGTTGTTCCTTTAACATTTGACTTCGTATCTCTAAAAATACATCAGACAGTTTAGTTTCAGTAAGGGCAGATTCTCCTTCTGCTTTCATTGGCCTTTTTCCTTTACTGTCACCCTTATCAACATCCAATTTTTCATCAGAGGAGGATTCATCTATCACAGTTACTCCTTCTTTATTCAATTTAGGGTTTAGTAATTTATTCATATTCAGCATGAGCTTATTTCTGGGTCTAGTCTTTGGTCTCCACCCAAGAGAAAGTTCCCCTACCATTTTTAAAGTTTTTCCCTGATGGGTGACTGAGGCAAATTCCATGACTTTTAGCTTCTTTTTCTTTGGTACTGCTACCCTATCTTCCTGGATATAAAATTCATTTTTAGTGCCAACATTAGTTTCATCAATAACAAGAACTTTATCCTCCTCAAACAAGTATGTTTCATCCTCTAACAAGACTGTAATTGGACTTTAGTGTCCTCTTCATCACCTGAAACTTTCTCTGCAAGTACAATCTTTTCATCAACAAATGTCTCTGTTGGTACATCATCCTGAACAGGCTGGGTCTCCTTATTAACAGACTGCAAATATTTGCTCTCAATGTCATTTAGATGTTGTTTAGACTCACAATCTTCTTTTGCAGGCTCTGCAACTTCCTCTAATTTGACACTGTCTTCATCTTTAACCTTTATCTTCTGACTTAGCTTTTTGATCAAGGTATGTCCTTTATCAGCTTTCTTTCTATTAGACTGTCCTTCTTGACTATTCTAAAACCTTGACCAAAAAAGGAAATATTCCCAAGTTTTTCCTTTTCTCTGCAAAACACTGTTGATAATGAGTTTGATAAGTCCATGGTGAAAAATGGACTGTCTAGTATGATTTTGGTGTTCTTTGATTCTGTAAAAGACATTTTTTGTAGGCTCTTTAGCAAGAAGAAGGGCAGTTTCATCTTTGATTCATTACTGAGGTGTTGAAGAAACCTGAAATGGTATTTAAAAACGAAGGCATGGATTCCTTCACATGTAATATAACTTTGTAAAACCTTAATATTTTCTACCCATTCAGGCCTAAAGTTATGGATGGGCACACCCTTACCCTAATCTGGAACTATACCAGGCAGTAGGTACCTTTGTGCATTAAAGGTGAATGGCACTTTCTTAAACCAAAGTTCTCCCTCATTTTTAACCCATGTTGCCTCAGCTACCAACTCTTTGGTCAATTTGAATTTCAAAGTATCAAAAGATATAGTATCTTTGTCATAACACTAAGAAAACTTATGGGAGACATCAGCATTGTATCCATCAATTTTCTTGAAAAATATCAACCATCCTGCATTTTCAAATAGTTCAGCACATCCTGGGAATTTATCTATCCAACTGAGATCAGTGGGCTCAGTCCTATTAGTTTTTCCACTCTTCTTCATTTTCAGTATGGTTTGCAGCACCTGTTAGTAATTTCACAGTTTATTTTTCTTCAAATTTGCACAGTTTTGGCAGTCTATTTACCTTCAAACTCTCACAGTCTGCCCTATCACTAGTTTAGGAAATGTTTTGTACCAAGTTTCAGCAATTTGACCTAATCACATATTCAGGGACCTCCAATAGTTTTGGTCTGAGCTTTACTAACTCAAATGATGAATACTTAGATATATTGATTAATATCTCATCATTCAAAGTCTATTGAGTGAGTAAATTCATGTCCTTCTTTAAAATTTTGACATTATAGGATTTATCAGAAAAACCCCCAAATTTAACAAACCCTATCAAATGTCACGCGGGGTACCTGTTCAAAATCTTAACACAAGCACTGGAAGTCGATCCTGTGAAAGGTTAGATGTCAAATTGCACATTCCAACTGTCTTCAACTGTTCGGTTCACTTCGAACTGTCACCGCTAGGAAGCCCTAATTCTTCCTTCAACTGTCAAAACTCTAATTTCTCAGCAATATGTCTCCACCATGATGTTCAATGCCTTCGTAATCTTCAGGTTAGGAACCTATTCCTAAAAATTCTTCCTCATTCCACTCACTGTCATCATTTTCCATGAACTTGCATACATTTGCCATGATCTCCCTCACATGATGACCAGACACCTGTTTCAATGATTAGCCTAGAAAGACACGTATCAAATGTGATAATTGATATGGTCAACACCTTAGGAATGAAACCCCCAAAAAAATCAGACTGAAAAATTACTATTTTGGCACTCGCAACTTTCTTGTAGCGCGCTAGTGCATTAATTTCTCTCTTGCGCTACAAGGAAGTCCAAACACATAATTTGATGTCATTTAATCACTAATCCAGTTTTAAGACTTGGTTTATATGATTAATCTTGATCCTAATTTCATTAATGAAACCATTAATCAATATACACCTTGTAGAACCCTTCAAGAATGAACTCTAAGCAAAATTTATAAAAGCAAGCTTTAAAAATAGGAAAAATTAAAAAAAAAATGATGAAAACTAAAATGTTTAAACTCAAAATTAACCTTTACACCAAAATTTCCTAGAAGTAAAAATTTTAGCAAATTTCAAAAACATAAACAAAATCATAAAACTAAGGAAGACAAAATCATGACCTAACAATAGGACCATCATTCTGCAATACTGCCCAACTGATGAGTAGATTGCAGACATCTTCACCAAGAGCTTTTCAGAAAAGAAGTTCACTTACCTCCGTTCACTGTTGGGGGTGAGTTCATCAGGGTGATTCAGAATACTTTCAGTGTTCAGCTTGAGGGGGGGTTTTCCCACTGGGTTTTCCCTCTTTTACTCACTTAGTTTGTTTTGAGCATTGTTTCAATTTCAGCATTGTACAAGGTGACCAATGGCCTTAGTTGTTGGGGCCCTATCATTTTTATGCATTTGTGTTTTCTAACTCCTCCTGAGTATAGATTAAGGGGGGGTGTTTGAGACATTTACCACCATACACACTCTTTTTGGTCAAATTGGCCTAGTTAAACCACTATCCTAAGTATTATTCACATTAATTGACATCATTGGAGCATTAAATGTCATCATCCAATCACACCCACGCCTACCTATAGTCAAGGAGGCTAACCAGAGCACTCTGGGGGTGATCTGAGTGATATTAATGCACCTAATTGCTAACTAGTGGTTACAATCAGTTAAACAAGTCGGTGAAGGCACCTCCTTTCATTTAATTGATTATTTAATGATTAATTAATGAACTGGAGTCAACAGGGGTGCCTCCACCAACTTTTGATCTTCAGTTCAACTTCATTTAACCTCATCGGGGTTCATTGGAGTCATTGAAGTGCTAGCACTTGATGGTTGGCTTGTTATGACATGTGTATAATCTCTTTTGGTTGAGACTCAGTCATTTATTGCACTCCAACTTCAGTTAGGGTTCAGTTGAGTCAATTAGGGTTTTGATCAGTGGTTAACTAAGTGTGGACCATGGCTTACAGTCAGTTAAGCTAGAATCACTCATTTAATTCGAATTGCTTCTCATTCATGCTTGTAGCATGACATTGTAATTGTAATCATTCATTCTTTATGTGAATACAGAGCGGCTACTATTCCTATAGGCCGATTACACCATTTCATGAGTTATTTGTTGATTAATCTTTGACGAGATTGATGCTTTGTTCCTAGATCAATATACAAGATTAATACTAAGTTAGTGACCAAACAAACAAATTTTCAGGGCAAAGAACCAAGGGAGTGGACTCCCTAGTTAATTGAACAATTGGAAGAAGTAAGAGACCATGTATCAATGGCTGTGGATTTTTGGATAGACAGTATCCTAGAAGGATATATTATTGAGTTTGTTGTTGACACAATAACCTCATACAGTGAGGCAGAGTGAATTTTTTTTCAAGACCCATGTAGCAGATACCTATCATCTTTAAAGACGTGGATAAAAATGCTTTTATGTGAAAAAGGAATTCTGCAAATGTAACAAGACTAAATAGTAAAGAGTGGCTATGTCTCATCATAACCCTAGAGTGATATTTTCCTAGGATATAGTGGAACTGAAATAGAGCCATTGTTTTTAAGAAGTGGAAGAAGATTCAGGTTCGAGAAGCAAAGAAAAACTCTATTGGGAAGAGGGAGCGACAACACAAATCAAGAAGAAGAAGGCTACAAGCTTGTGCCATACTCAGATGAAGAGTCTTGTGACGAAGAAGAGGAATATAATCCGATATCGAAAGGAGATGAAGAGTCAAAAGAGTTGAATGAAGCTATAGAAAAATAACATGCTTACAACTTGCCTACAGCACCAAAGGTAAGATCAAGAGACCTATCTCCAAGTAATTATGTAAATACAAGTAATCCTGACACTGTAAATAGAGGATAAGGAAGTCCGACTAGTCAAAATTTTGTTTCAACTGTACCACCAGCAAATACAATGATTGGAGCTGACATTAAGTTACCAATATTCAATGGAAATGGGTTGGAATACCTATAACAACATTGGTTCCTATGTGAAACTTTTTGGACTGTGCGACAGATTCAGGATGAGAATATAAAGAAAGCACAAATGATCATGACTCTGCGAGGTCGTGCGCTTGACTGGTATATGAAATTTTTTATAGTACCAATAGGAGTTGTCCTACTGGTATATGAAATTTTTCTCGAGATTGTCAAAGTCCTGCAAAAAATTGTACATATTGTAAAGCATTTAATCACACTGTTGAATTGTGTTTATAACTTATTGCAAAATGGCAGGCTAGAACTATCCTAAATCCCAACCTAGTGCAGAATCAGAATTCGAATATCAATCTGAATATTCAGATGATTTATGTCGAACCAAGAGAACCCCACATTGATTTAGTTACAAGAGGAGGTGTTGCGACAGGAGAAGACCAAAATACAAAGCAAGGACAACCACAGGTGATACCCGCGGCACAAAAGAAAGCTTCGTAGATGTCCAACATGAGAAAGAAGTATTTTTGGAGGTGCGACTAGAATTTATTGATACTAATCAACTATCGACATCTGGACGAGTCAAGACTATGCCCAAGCGATTTGAAGAGCTAATCAGGAAGACGCCAATGGAAAAGGTTAGTAAGCTTAAAGAATTTTTCAAAATTTTTTTAGCACTAATCAATGATAAAGATGTTGTCGCAGAACTGACAACACTCATAGAAGAAACCCAAAAAGACCTGTGACCTGAAAAAAGAGTTAATCATATCGGAAAAAAAATAAAGACATGCCGAGAATTGCGAATGACTACACATATAGGATATTATGATATGGATTATATCGTATTATATTTGGGCTTAGATGTCAATAGATTGAAAAGAAAAACATGAGAGAGCATGATTAAGCTGTGGCTGGACTGGTCTCCTTTTCAACTAAGGCTTGTGAACTAGTCGAAGGTTCTACCAATCGGTAGACTAACTCAAGTGCCTGTGGAAGTCGAAGGATTAACAACATATGTTGACTTCGAATTTATTGACATTGTCGATGACACAAATATGTATCATGCACTTCTATGAATTGATTCGGCAATATACCACCAAACCATTATAAACTTCAAGAAAATGATCTTATCTTTCAAATATTCTGAAATAAGAGTGGTTGCACCAATTGATTCGCTCAGAGGATAGAGACATGTCGAGCCCATAAATAGAAAAGGGAAAGAAAATTATCTAGATCAGTTGTATTATATCATGTCTTCAAAAGAAGATTAGATAAATGCAACAACTAATGGAAAACTGAGTTGGCGGATTGTAAGCTCGTGCATGTTCGGCTCAGATGAGGCCCTAGAAAATTGGAAGAATAGGCTACATGAAGTCTCCATGCAAAGATGTGTAGGAATCAAAAGAGTTGTCCGAAGGGTAGGAGTCGAAGAAAGTGCATTGCCTACATATGAATGATTACCTAACCTTGCATCTTTTTTGGTAGAATTTGAAGAAAAAGTCACAAAATCACAGGGATTGTCCAATTTGGCCTATGTGTTGAAATATAAGCCCCACTAGATGTTGGGATACACATAAATAGTCTATCTCTGAATGGCCACAGTGTAGAATATTAATGGAGATCAGATTTGGGGAAGAGCTCAGTTACCCTAATCATAAATATGCAGGACTAACAGATCATGTCAAACAGATTGAGCACTGTCTTAGGAATTGGCAAGAATATCCATTACAAGTATAGGTTCATCGATTCATCCACACTTTGGAAATGGTACCAAGAATTTCATACACATCAGTAGAGTTGCAATGAGGAACTGTTGAATGGGAAATATTAGTTATAATCTTCACCTAAACATTTGAGTTTGCAATTTAACACCTGACAGTCGATGCAGTGTTACAGGTAATAAAGGAGAAGATCTTTGAAGAAATATCAGTCGGAGACACGAATTTCAATCAATGTAAGATGACTATACAGAACTGGATGGAGCACGGGGGCGTCACTTAGGGACCAATATGATATCATGTTCATTCATATTGGGGGGTTAAAAATCAAAAAATCCTAAACCAATATATAGGTGCTATATTAAGGGTAAAAAGGGTTTTTTTATTTAGTCTATAAATATCCAATATCATGAGGCATATTTTATTGCAAATGTTTTCCCGGGCCTCTACCATATGCCCCTGCCTGATGTTGCATAGCGTTTGGTCGTGGAGCTCCATAAGGTTTTACAGTCAGATGCAAGCTAACGGTATTGTAAATCGGCTTTGAATCGGTCAAATGGGATTTTCGCTCAGTAGCCTAAACAGGGATTCATGAAGGCGATAAAGGATGGTAGGTCGCTTTGATGAGATGAAAGAAAGTAGGATTTACTTCTGTTTGGGAAGAGATACATTTTTTGGCTTTTAGTAAGGAGGCGAGTTTCCACTGTAAGGTAGAGAGAACTTGAAGGTGAAAGACCCAGTTGCTACGAAAAATCAAAGTTCGGATGTAGGGGACAAGTAGACATTCTCGGCCAGAGGCCCTATAGGTAGGCCACAGAGAAATATTTCAGTTCATGGTTTGTGGTGGGTTTGTAGTGTTGGAGGAGGGCGGTTTCTCTGGTGGAGAGCAGTGTTGGAGGAGGGCGGTTTCTCTGGTGCATATCATTTTTTCCACTATTTTTTCTGGATTTGGTCATGGGTTTGTGGTGGGTTTGAATTTGGCAGGAGCCAACAAAGGAGAAATGGTTTGTTCTTCTCACCTAAGTATCTCCTATCCATGTTGTTTTTGTTTAAGAGGGCTTGTAACAATTAGGAGGCTAAGATTGTTATTTAAAATTGTATATTTGCAGCAATAGTAGTTAATCGTTCCTCTATTTCCACTTGAGATTTTCATGGCCACGACTACCATTGAGCGTTTCATTTTGAGGTCATGATGTCTTTGTTTTCAAGTAGTAGAGAAAAAACTTAACAACCCCATGTGGGAAATTAAGGTGCAAAAGTTGGTGCTAAACAAATCAGTTGGTGAGAGTGGTGATCGACTTACTCGAGCATCCAAGGTTCTCAATATCTTCTTATCTTCTCAAGTTTGGCTTCTTGAATTTTTCAGTGTATGCATTCTGTAGGGTTGATGCATTCTTTAGGGTTTTCCATATTGCATATTTTTCCCTTCACATTTTAAATCTTTTATGTTTTGTTTATTGTTGATTATTGCTAGGTGTTGGAGCAACTGAGTGGTAGACTTCGGTGTTTTCCAAGGGTAGTGTTTGTATTTTATCCCACAAAAACCAAAATGATATACTAAATGTCGGAAAAAAACCCAACATGAACTAGAAATTTCATAATTGATGAATATATCTTAAGAGCCAGGAAAGTTCATAACTGATTAGGAGATCTTAAAACCCCAGCTTGCTTTATTGGATCTTTGACTAAATTCGATTTTTGGTTTTGATTTCCAGAGAGCCCTATACACCAACTAGTTCAAGGATGTTAAACATAAACGTACACATGAATATAAATTAAGTTGGCATAGTTAAGAACTGTGTCGTGTTAGTGGTCTATGATGGTATTTTTCTGCGGGCATTGTTAGAAATATTACTTGTTTTGGCGATGGATTTTACCATTTGTATGCAGCAAGGTATACTGTGAGGTCCTTTGGAATTAGATGAAATGAAAATATTTCCTGTTATGTGACGGTTAGAGGAGAAAAGGCTCTTCAGATTTTGGAGAGTGGACTGAAAGTGAAGGAATATGAGTTCCTTCGAAGGAACTTTAGCAACACATGGTGCTTCGATTTTAGGATTCAGGAGCACATTGATCTGGGAATCAAGTGAGTTCAACATTTGCTTAATTTATATATTTGTGTGCACGTAGTTCTCATTTATATATAGTGAATCTCTCTTTCTTTAGGACAAAGTACTATGAAACTCTGTATTGCGTACAAAGTGGTACAATTGGTTAAATGATGGCCCCTTCTACTTTATAGCCAGGCATGCCTGCCAGGGCTTGAACCTGGGTAGTGGTGGAAAATTTATCCACATTTGTGTTGGTAAGCATATCTAAATACCACTATAGAAGCCTTTTAATGGGCTAGGCATGAATTCCAGGGCTTGAACCTGGGTAAATGTGGTGGCAATCTAACCTACATGTGCATTGGTAAGCATGTCTAAATACCGTTAGACGCACTAAACAAAAACCATAACTGGTTCATTTCTTTTATGGTAAAATCATATTTTTATTTGCCATAATGAGATTTTCTCAAGTCATCTTGTTAGTATGGTTGGCTTTAGTTGGTAAACATTTTGATACTTCTCTTTCCTATCTAGTGAAATGCCATTTCATTAGACTGATGGACTATGAAACTCATATTGTGTAATGTTTGCAACTGCATAAAAGCAGGCCCTTTTCCACTTCATAGCAGCCTTTATTGGGCTAGGCATACCTACCAGGGATTGAACCTGGGTAATTGTGGTGGGATGCTTACCCACATTTGTGGTGGTATGCATATCTACATGCCACTAAATGCACTAAATGACAACTTCATGGACTTACATGTGAATAATGCGACCACTAAATGATGCTCAAAGTACTACTTATCTTGGTTCCTTTTATTGTAAAATCATTTGCATTGCCATAATGCAATCTTCTCAAGTTGTTTTGCTAGTATGGTAGGTTTTAGTTGGTAAACATTTGAGTCTGCTTGTTTTTATTGTACAGGTACGATCCTTCAACTGGTATTTATGGTATGGAATTTTTGTAGTCCTAGAGCGCCCTGGTTACAGAGTAGGCAGGAGAAAGAGAGCCCAATCCCGTGTTGGCATTCAGTACAGGGTTACTAAGGAAGATTCAATGAAGTGGTTTCAAGTTAAATATGAAGGAGTCATCCTTAGCAAGGCACAAAATATTTAAATGAGTAGTTTTGGTATGTTCCTTTGTAGGGATAGTCATGGCTTGCTTTGCCACATCTGTTGACACCTAAAGGAAGGGATTTTCACATTTGTCTTTCGGATAAATTTTGGAAGGGAGGATTATTTTTATTTGTAGGAAACTATTGTTCCTTTTTTTATAGTTGTTAGATGTTTTGTTGCATGCAAAGTTCAAGGCCATGCTTCCTTTCTAAGTTCGAGGATATGCTCTCCTATTTGAAAATTTGTTTTCGATTTTGAAGTGGAAGAGATTAACATCTATGTAGGATTTGAACAAAAATGGAGTAGCATATAATACTTAATGGATGTAACTTTCCATTCCAGTTTTTAAAATTTTAGGTTGATGTGCTATCTGAAGTCCTTGACTTGTGTAACTGTTCAGCTTCGTTACATTTATTTTTGGGTCATCTTCTTTTTAACCTCAATGACACATGTCTTCATTTTACTGATTTTAATTTTTATTTTTAATAATATTTATAAATATTACCATTACTATCTGTATGGAATTCATGTTCTACTATGGATTTTGACCTTAAGTTGCAGTGCTTTTCTTGAAATCTGTAACGTGTCGATAGTGTAAGCATTGTTTGTTGCACCTTTTTCACAGGTTCTTTAGATCTATAGTTGGGCAAGTTAGCCACTGGGATAAACTTCTGTAGAGTGGATAATGAATTCCATCTTGTTTGGTCTATTTATATTAAATGTAGCAATCTTTTAAAATAGTTTCTAATCATCATAATATTGTCTTAAATATAGACCATCAATGAGATAAAAAAATGACACATTTAAATATCTACCTATAGTAGAGTCTCTGACTCAAAATCCATGAAACTTGTGTTGGCTCATTCTCTTGCACTTAGAATCCCCGGTAAAAGCTATAATGCTCTTGTGCTCTTGAAAATTAATGAGAGTGGTCCACCTTTTATTGCTATTGCGATGAATTCTGCGCATCTCTCATTACAATTTTCATCGTTTGAATGTTATGTCAAGCAATGGATTCATTTACTTTTCTAATTTAAGTTTAAATTTGGACTGATAAGTGCTTAAGTTTGCTTAGTTCTTATAATTTATTGTGGATGGCTTTACAGTGTACTCTAATGGTGCAATTGATAGCTTGAATATGCAAATATATCTTTATAGGGTCTATACTAAAAGTTTGGAAAATCAATGCTTTGACAAGAACATAATTGCACAACAAAAGCATGGTTGTCAGAATGTTGTTTCATTGTTTTATGGAGGGTTTGTTTGCTGCATGATTGATTCTGGCTTTAAAAGAGTTGCATGCTAGTAAATGTTTTTCGAATCAGAATGCCTTTACTATGTGACATTGACAACCTGTCAACAAATAAATGCACTAACTCCCCAAAGAGACCAACAATTTCACAATCAATTGGTCTATACTAAAAGTTTGGAAAATACATGCTTTGACAAGAACATAATTGTACAACAAAAGTATGGTTGCTGGAATGTTTTTTCATTGTTGTCTGGTGAGTTTGTTTGTTGCATGATTGATTTTGGCTTTAAAAGAGCTACATTGATAAATGTTTCTTGAAACAAATTGATCCTAAAATTGTTCGTTCCTTTGGGGAGTACTTAGTGCATTTATTTGTTGACGAGTATTCAGTGTCACATAGTAAAGGCATTCTGATTCGATTTGTATTGAATCATATTCTAAAAGCACCTTTCATTTTGATTGTGGAAATGTTTTACATTATCCTGTTGTGATTCTCTAGTTAGGACAACAGTTATAAATGGTAAGTTTATGTTCATTCATGTTACAGGTCAGAATTAGGCATTCAACTCTTTTTAAGGTTGTTTGATTCAAATGTATTCTTTTAGGTATATTTGTTTCAAATGTGGAAACACCCCCCCTTTTTGTCATGATAATGCCAAATTATTTTATCCACATTTTTCCCCAAGTATCAATAAAATTAAATTGCATTACCCACATCGAAAGCATTTCCAATCCAGAAGTTGGTTTTCAGGTGCAAGTCCCCATGTTGATGTGATAATATTTTTCCTCACTTTGCTATTAATATCACCGACGGTTTTGGTGTCATACCTTGTTTTGGGCTAGTGGTTGATATGTATGTCATGTTACAGGGTATGTCCCTAGCTTGATGTGATAGGCATATGTCCATTACCAACATCAACACTGATTTGGTTGTGTTCTTCCTTAGTGCTAACACGTATTTTCTCCTGTTCTAGCTTTTGTCCTTTTCCCTGTTACATTTTTCTTCTATTTTCAAAGCATATTGAAAGCATCCACTTGACAACGATGAGCTCATCTTGATTTTGAAACTGTAATTATGGCTATTGCATGTCTGTTTTCATGAGGTATGCCTCCTTGTAGGTTAATTTTGATTTGTATCTTTATCAATTGTTGTGTATTCATGGACTAACATTTTATTCTGCCTTAAGAAAAGTTCGTTGATAGTAAATGTTTGTAAGAACTTCGCAAGTTTGCATGTACATGTTTTTCCATTGTTGCCAATGGTCTGATTTCTTCTTTTCCTTTTCTTTCCTCATCTGTCTACAAACAGTCCTACCGTAATGCTGCAATGGATGTTCACTTAGTTACGACTAGTTATTGCTATCTCATAGTGATTTTGAAACTGTAATTAATTAGTATACCAGGCTATTACCTACCCATCTTCATGTAAATTCATTCTAATTTGTAGCTTAATAATTTGATTTGTATTTGTGAACCAACAATTCCTTGTGTTTTATGTTGTTGGGGCTACTTGTGCAAAACCTATCAATATTTTGTATGCAAGAACTTAGCATGTATATTTTATCATTTTTGCCAAGGTTTTGATTTTTCCTTTTCCTTTTTCTTTTCCTTTTTTTTATTTTACCAAATCTGTCTGCGACTTGACCAACAATTCCATCATAATGTTGCATGGTGTCTTTGCTTAGTTACAACTAGCTTCATCTGCTTTGGGTCATCATCTGGAATAATTTCCATATCAAAGAACTATTCTCTACGTCTCGTGTATGATATGTGGTATCTTTTGGTTTAAATTCTCCCTAGAACTTAAACCATACTTTATTCTTCTAGTTTGTATGATATGTACAAGGCATACTTCATTCTTGATGGTATAGGCACTCAACTTTTGATGGTTCTAGTTAGTTTCTCTTCCTTTGGGTTTATTGCACCTAGAATAGAGAGGTGCTTATAACCTAGTTTGGAGGAGATGTCTTCTTTGTATTGTTATGTAATGTAATGTTCCCATGTCAGCTAATAAATTATCAAAAATTAAAAGTAATTAAATAAAGTCATGTGTGGTAAAAATAAAAATAAAAAATAAAACCAGCATAGCTCAATCCTTGGGTTTAATAGATCTAAGTTTAAGATGGATCTATGTTGGTTGGGTTTAATCTTCTATCTAACTCAAACAAATTATATGTCATATTTGGTCCATGTAAAGCCAAAACTCCAATCCAATATTTTTATACAGGCTTGTAACTTTTAAGAGTGTGTTTCTTAGTTTCTCTCCCTCTTGGTCTATAGGTTTTAATCTCCTCTCTAAGGCTTCAATCCCATTGTATATCTCCACAATGATTTCTTAGTCCCTCTGCAATCCATACATGCTCCTTGTTCAGTGATGTTGTTATTTTTCTCTTTCCAGTTAGATCATCTGATCTGATATTCCAGAGATCATCTGATATGATTCTTAAATGAGGCAGCAACCCTGTAAAATCCCCTACATAAATGAACCCAAAGGAAGACTAAAAGAAGCAAATACATGTGACTATCACCTCTTCCCTCTAAAATGAGGCAGCAACCCTGTAATCCCCTACAGAAATGAACTCAAAGGAAGACCAAAAGAAACAAATGCAGGTTACTGCCACCTCTTCCCTTGAGCTCCTCTCTCCTCCAAATCCCTTTTTTCATGAATCCCATTAACCTCTTTTGTTATATGCCAACTGTCCACAGATCCATGTAGCTGCTCCAATTTGTTTAACTGTCCACAGATCCATGTAGCTGCTCCAGTAATATCCCGTCCATGTAGTGCTCGTATAGTCTGGAAGGTTTATGTGGGATTCACAATCTTGGGGAAATATGTTAATAAGGTATTGAGCTTGACTTAAACTTGGAAGAAATAATAAAGTTGTCAAGTTTTATGCACAAATTGCACAACCCATTGCATATATAATGTATTTGGTATTTCTTTCCAGAAGTAACTGGAATCTTGCATATTGTTGTTTAGTTTTAAAGGGGTTGAAAAATGTAGTAAACATTTCTTCAGAGATTATTAGATATCCTTGTATTTTGTGGTCAGCTCCCTTGATAAATGCAAGTGATTGGGCATCTCGACCTATCAATGTTATGGTGGGCACTGCAATCCTAGTCAGTGTAGCGAGGTCTCTTGGAGGGGCAAGATCTTAGTACACTTTTGGCAAGTTGGTGTGTATCTTGATTTATACTTCAAATATTCCACAGGTGTTGGCAGGGGTTTTGGTAAGTGATTTTTGCAGCATTATGGCAGCTGCACAACCTCATGCAGTACTATGCAAGGCCAGATCACCACGATGAGTGGAAGAATAACTACTTTTGAATATTATATATATATATATATATATATATATATATTGACCAAGTTTTGTCTCAATAGGTTAGTAGGGGTTATAAGTTAGTTAGTGGTGGGCCCTCAATGTAAAGGCATGAGCCTATTTATAGATCTATTTTTGTAGAATATCAAGACGATATTGGGGGGATATTAGTTGCATGAGGTCTAGTGCGATCTATTTTTATGAATAATTTTCTGGTGTAACTATGATTTATCTGGGTTTTCTTGATGTATTCAGCCTCCGGTTGTGTAGAGAATTGTCCTGCCTTGGATATTTTGTGCAAATTGAATATATATATTTGATGCATAATCTTGTCTATTGAGCTGTCTATCTATTTTGTTGCTATGTTATGATCTGTTGCAATGTTGTGATGCGTTATGATGTTCCTGCATTCTTTGATATAGTAATGTTGATATGTTTTATTGCCTTCACATCATGATCTAAGATGGTTAATATAGATAATATGAAAAATGTGTGATGCGCTACATGGTTATGGAAGTGAGTTAATGTCGATGGTATATCTCTAGATCTTTTAATGATGTTGCTTCCCTGTCAGATCCCATATCATCCATTCCCCACTGTCAAAAACTCGGTTCTGACAACTCTCCCTTGAACATCTTGGGTGAGACTTCGTCCACTCTGTAGACGTTGTTGGGTAGGCTAATCCCTTCCTAGGCTGGTGCTCAGGGAGATCGTGCTAGTCGAGTGTCGACAGAGTGAGGACCCCTATCAATGAAGTTTTGTTGATGGTTTTCACCAACAAATGGTTCCGTTGTCGAGACCGAATTGTAAGTAAAAGGAGGATATGTTTTGACATCCAACTCGATTGGAGATTGAAGGATGGTTTGATCTAAAGTTGCGGTAGTTTGCTGAAGCCGAAAATTAGAACCCAAAGCTGTCGACGAGCCACTAGTTGGATAGATACATCCATGATGGTCCTCACGAATGGTTCTTTTGTGAATTTCATGTCCTCTTGCATGAATGGCTAGCAAAGTTCACTAAGAAGAAGACAAACTATCAAGGAGGAGAGTTGACATCCTGGACCTCAGAGTTGATCCAAGAGCTACAAGAAACCAACAATAAGGCATCACAGGAAGTTGAAGTATGGTTGGATAGTATCTTAGAAGGATACATCACCAATTTTTCCATTTACACCAATAAATATTTTAGCGAGGCAGAAAGGGAGTTCTTCAGTGGACCTCAAGGAAGATTCTTGTTGTCACTGTAGCTGTCAATTAAGCAATTGGTCTATGAAAAAGGTATTCTAATGATGGACCCAGAGTAGTGGAACTCTGGTGTGTGGAGGATGTAGGCACCGCGACAGCAGGGGGGAGATGCATAAGGAAGTAAGGGGTAGATGGGCATGAATTCTGGTGAGAATGTGAAGGTCGTTGAGGAAACAAGTGGTTGTATGAGGGGAGGTACAAGGTTTCGAGAGAAGAGGCAGAGGACAAGAGAAGGTCCTGCTAAGATCAAAGTGCGATTCCATGAAGAACAACCACACAGGACGAAGTGACCTTTCTGTGATGATGAGGACGATTAGGCCCAGGCTATGCCCGGAAGGACAATAGGATCAAACCCCAGCAATAAGGTGTCTACACCTCTATGCACTACTCCACCACAAGGAAGAAACACGCATTCTACATTGACTTAACTGGCATGTCAGCAACAATCCAGTAATAGAGCAATAGTAGGAGGAAGAAGTCCCAAAATGGCGAGCAATGAAATGAAGTTACCGATATTCAATGAAAATGGCACTGATGATCCAAAGTAGTACTGGTTCTTATGTGAGGCGATCTAGACCACCCGACAAACTGTCGATGATGATGTCAAGAAAAGTCAACTGAACACTACTTTGAGGGGCCATGCACTGGAATGGTTCATGCAATTCACACAGATTCCTCAGGGAGGCACCATAAAGACATTGGATGAGATCCAAACATGGTTATTTGAAGAATTCAAGAAGATGAAGTCTGAGGCTTAGTATATTACTAAATTGAAAGAGATCAAACAGTTCCCCAATGAAATGATTTGGGACTTTGATCAGCGATTTAAGACATTGATGGCCCAAGTCAGTTTTCATATGAGCGATGTTCAACACAAGGAATGGTTTATCGTCGCTCTTGTTCGGCATATCAAACAACCGCTAATGCAACAAAATATTACGACGTAGAGTGAGGCCCTGGAGACTGCAATGAAACTGGAGGCATCGCTAGTAGGAGAAACCGCAGTTGGAATGAACCAGATTTAAGCACAGTTGGCCAATTTGACACTCCAACTACAAGATATCAAGAAGGCCAAAGAAGATCATGATGATCTGTGGTGCACCCATTGCCATGCAGACTGACATACCAAGGACACATGTCTGACATTCAGGAATTATTTGCTGTCGGGAGCTCCAAAACCGTTGAGTTGTGCTGGTATACCATGGTGTCGCGTATGTCAAATCTATGGGCATTGACATGAGAACTGCGAATACATGCAGGAGATGGTTACCAAGATGGAGAAAATGTATAGTACATTTTTTCAGTCAATAGGACATGATGACAAGAATTGTCAAGCTTATAATTTGCCCCAGGAAAGGACGTATGATTCATATTTTGTGAAATAGGAGGACCCCAGACAGTGCAAGCGTAGCTGCAAGTGGTACAGCTAGTGGCATGGGTTTCATATACTCTACCCCCCCCCCAAATTGCAGTTTATCCCCGCACAATTACAGCAATGGTTTACAGTGCAGCCGTAGTTCGCACCTCAGCCACATATGGTGGTACAACCAGAGTATAACCAGGCACCACGACCATAGTATAATCAGCCACTATATGTTCAAGCTACACACTACATCTAGCAAGAACCAAATGTATCATAGCAGTAGATGGCTCAACCATAGTTTTCGTAGGGAGGAGCCCGTAGAGGATTCTGTGGAGGATTTAGGGGTCGAGGAGGAGGACAAGGTCATGAATCTATTCAGTGTTATACCTGTGGAGTATTCAGGAATTATCAGAGGGAATTCCCTCATGCGTAGTGTACATACTGCGTAACCAGTGATCATAATGTCAAAATTTTCCCTCAGTTGATTGCAAAATGGTAGGCTGGAAACATTCCCCAGTTGCAGAACATACAAAATCAGAATCAGCCTACGTTCCAAGTATAGAACCAGCCAATGGTGAGGGTCAGATCCCACCATAGAATCAGACTCAGACTCAGAATCTAGTGATGAATCAGCCAATGAATCAACCAATGAATCAGCCACTGAATCAGAACCCGCTAGGGACCTAGAACTTGAATCAAGGACACACGGTTGTGACAATTCATGTTGAACCGCAAACGAAGGATGTTGATGTTGGGATTGTCACTCGCACCGGTACGACAACTAGCGATGGTGGACCGTGTCAACAGGTTCATCTTGCTAGCAAGAAAAAGGTGGCATTTGATGTTGCGATGGAGAAAGATACTTTATTTGAAGTGAAGAATGCAACCAGGAGAAATACGGGTAAGTTACCAATTATTGACATGCATCTGCTTTTGATCCCTTTGTAGAAGCAGGACCATCGTGATAGCATGGTACCTTGCGACAATTCTTTGAATATTATCTATCACTGGCAAGGGACCCTAACACCCTTGTCGAGCTTGAGGCATTATTGTATTGTCCGGATAAGGCAGTGAAAGATTCTGCAGTGAACTCTTTGCAAAAGAGGAAGACAAGAAAGGAGATGAGGATGAATATCTAGATCAAAGATTATGAGGTTGACTCTATCATTTTGGATCTCGGATCTGACATGAATATTCTGACTAAAAAAACCTGGCAACTGATGGGAAATCCAACACTGGGATGGTCACTAGTACAGCTGCGACTCGTAAATCAAGCGAATGTTTAGCCTATTGGTCATGTTTCAAACTTGGTTTTCGACAGTGAAGGTATGAAAATGCATGTTGACTTTGATGTGATAGAAGTAGTAGAAGATGGTGGTTCCTATCCTGCGCTGCTAGGGATTGGATGGGCTAATGATAGCATGGTGGTTATCAACTTCAAAAAATGAGTTATGACATTCGAAAACCAGGATTTCAGGGTCATTGCTCCTATGGACCCTCAAGAGGGATGGTGATATATTGAACCTATAAGGGATGAAGTCGACATAATCTAGGAACACACTTCTATCATCTCTGAAGACTACATCCATCCTACCGTTGATGGCAAACTTGGATGGCGTAGTGCAAGTTCTACGTCCTCTGATTCTGATGATGCTCTGGAAAACTGGCAGAATAGGTTGCATGAAGTATCATTCAGTAAATGCGAGTTGATTACACAGTCTCTCTGATGGGTTACAACTAAAATAGTGGAGTTTCCCATTTATGAAGGCCTACCGGGACTATCAGAGTTCTTTCAGGAATTTGAAGAGAAAGTTTTTGAACCATAAAGGATACTGGCCCTTGATATAGAATTGAAGGCTACCCCTGCCCACTAGTGGGCGACACATAAGCAGGCGATCCATGACTGGAACCAATGTCGCAAGTTGATGATGGTGCGATTTGGTGATTCAGAGGCCTATCATGTCGGGAGATATGATGGACAAAATGACCCCACCGAACACTTAACTGAGTGCCAGAATTTGTGTACATCACAACCCAGGGATGAATGGGTCCACGCTTTTATTCATATTATGAATGAAATGCCGAGGTCCTGGTATGTGGTAGTAGAGTTGCACAGAACCATCACCACTTGGGAGGAGTTGATTGTTTTATTTGTGTAGACATTTAGTTTCCAAGACACCAACCCTGAGGTATGTAACGCTTTATACATTATCCATGATGTAGTACTAAAGGTCACCCATGTCACATACCCAATTGATCCACATGCTCATTGGTCCATCCAATCTATGATGACCTGCTACAACTTGTCTGGGGAACCTAAGGATGATGATGAGTTGCGGAATGTTAATATTCCAGAGTCAAAAGGAAGTCGCAATGTTACAGCCCTAGATGTATCAATGGATTGAATGAGTCATCCATTGTGGATAAGGAAAGTAAACATTGGCTCAGAAGAGAACCCAAAGTTTTCCAATGTCGGGGACTACTGGGGTGAAGAGACAATAGCCAGAATCATGGATCTACTGCATGAATTCTAGGACCTTTGCCCGACACAGTTTTCAGAGATGAAGGGGATACTCGGTGACCTAGGGGAAATGAAGATTCCGCTGAAACCAGAAGGAAAACCAATACGACAAAGGCCGTATCGACTTAACCCACGATACAAGGATTGAGTGAAAGATGAGATAGATAGGATGCTCGATGTTGGGATCATCAAACCTGTAGAAGAATCAGAGTGGATAAGCTCGATGGTGGTCCAAGACAAGAAGAATGGTGAAATACACATTTTTGTCAATCTAAGAAAGTTGAATGATGCATGCATACACGATCTGTTCTTGACCCCTTTTACAGATGAATTTTTGGAAGGTGTAGGCAGCCAGGAGATGTATTCTTTCACGGATGGCTTTTTGGGATACCACTAGATCCGGATTGTGAAGGAGGATAGCCATAAGACCATGTTTGCCATGGAATGGGGATGTTTCCAATATATAGTCATGCCATTTGGGTTGAAGAATGCACCAGCTATATTCTCTCACGTAGTTGTCGCTGTATTTAAATATTTTATTCAAAAATTTCTGCAGGTGTATATGGATGATTGGACTGTATATGGATTAATTAGGGACCATCTTGACAACTTACGACTGATGCTCGAAAGGTGTCGACAGCATTAGATCACCTCAAATTCTAAAAAGTGTATTTTTTGTGCACCATTTGGCATGCTACTGGTGCACATAGTTTGCAAAGAAGGTATGTTGGTTGATCCGGCAAATATCACGCTAATCCTCAGTTTACGACCACCAACGAATGTGAAGATGCTTTGGGAAACACTGGGACATACGGGATAATATCGCAAGTTTATCAAAGGATACACGGTATTACTACTCCCATGGAGAAGCTGATCAAGAAAGATGTTGCATTTGAATGGACTCAGGAATGTCAAGGAAGCTTTGACACCTTAAATGCCAAGATGACCTCTACACCAATACTGGTTTTTCCTGATTGGAATAAAAAATTCCATGTGCATGTTGATGCTTCTTATACTGCACAAGGGGTTTTTCTTGCACAACCAAGTGAGGGTGACCTAGATCACCAATGGCATATGCCAGTAGAAAGTTGTCATTTACTGAATGAAATTATATCACAACAGAAAGGGAAGGCTTGGCGATGGTTTATGCCTTACAAAAGTTCAGGCACTATTTGTTGGGAGAAAATTTCAAGATGTTCACCGATCATTCTGCTTTACAATACCTATTCAATAAGCCTATGTTGGGGGGGGGGGGGGAATATGTAGATGGTTGATTTTGTTCCAAGAATTTGATTTTGAAATAGTGGTAAAGCCAGGGCGGTTGAACGCTGGCCCAAATCATCTGTCACACATTATGAATGGTGAAGAACCAACCAATATTGATGATGGATTTACAGATGCGCAATTGTTCAGGATTGACATCGTAGATGATCACTATGCACCAATTATTCAGTTTGTGGCCACTGGCATCGCCCCGGCAGAGATGTCGACTAGCCAAAAGAAGCAGCTGATCATGAAAGCTTCTGATTTTCAACTAATTGTTGGGTAGTTATATAAACTTGGACTAGATGAAATCTTGCGACGGTGCATCTTATCGCATGAGCAGGGCCCCATTCTAAAAGAAGCTCATGAAGGAATTGCGGGAGGTCACTATGGAGGCCGATCTACTACGCGGAAGGTGTTGTGCACTAGGCTATGGTGGCCCATGTTGCATAATGATGCCGCAGAATATGTGAGGAGCTGCAACGTTTTCCAACAAGTTGGTAAACCATCGCGGTGGGATGAGATGTCGTTGGTGCCACAGGTGACTTTGCAACTGTTTGATAAATGGGTCGTGGATTTTGTGGGTCCTATCAATCCACCAGGGAAGCACACTAGTGCGTGATGCATTATTACCACGACTGACAACCTGACTCGATGGGTGGAAGCTGCAGCCATAATAGATTGTACCACTGTGACAGCAACGAGGTTCATTTTTTAGAACATTGTGACACAGTTTGGGTGTCCTATAATATTGATGAGTGACCAGGGAAGTCACTTTGTCAACCAGATGGTAAAAGCATTAACCGAGGAACTAAAGATACAACATAAGAGGAGTACACCATACCATCCGCAGGTGAATGGTACTATTAAATCATTTAACAAAATTTTGGAAACAACGCTGACAAAGGTATGTAATGCTAATCGGGGTGACTGGGACCTAAAAATTCCTACAGTGCTATGGGCCTATCACACTACTTGCAAATGGCTAACTGGTCAGACACCATTTAAGCTGGTCTATGGGCAGGAGGCAGTCATGCCCATGGAATATGTTGATCCCAGCCTATGCATTACCATGGCGACAGGTATGGATGAGGCAGAGGCATTAGAAGAGTGTGTTGTGCAAATGATCCAGCTTGAAGAAGATCGTTTCATTGCATGCTTCCACCAACAGGTTGCGAAGGATCGACAGAAGGCATGGCATGATCGCCACATTAAGAAAAAACAGTTTACATAAGGTGATATGGTGTTGTTATATGATAGCAAGTTCCTCAAGCATCTCAGTAAGTTACAAATTCATTGGTTAGGCTCGTATCTTGTTCATTCCATTACTTCTAGTGGCATAGTTCAATTACAGCAATTAAATGGAGTGATGTTTCTGAAGCTTGTTAACCGGAGTTGCTTGAAACCCTATAGGATGGGGCCAAAGCTGCACACTGCTTAAAGCGCGCTAAAAAAGAAATGGATTTTAGTTCAAACTAGCAAGGCAAGCCCAGGGGGAGGTTGTGCAAGGTTGAAGTTGTTAGCGATAACTGGTCGACCACTTGCGACAGCTACAGGGCTGTGGGTTGGTCAAATCATGTAATAAATGTAGGTAGTTAAAACAGTTGGCTGGCAGCGCTTGTTGAAGCGACCTGCATTAATGACTGATCTGACCATTAGAGGAGTAGGATTACCGATGGATTTGGTGTCATTAATACCAGATTTAGTAATAGTGGTGATGATAGATTTGGCAATGATGAATTTTGGATTGGAGGTGGCTATAAAAAAATGCACAGGATGCGTAAGGATGGCATTATTTAGTTGAGAGAGCAGAGTGTGAAGCAGAGGGAGAATTGTACATGTAGTGTGGTAAGAGTTGTTGAGTGAGTTGCAGTTAGAGCTGTCAAGTGCATTCTCAGGTTTGAGGGGTGAGGGATGCTGAGCGACCTTGACGCCATAGATATTTCCAGTGAGTAAAAGTCCCCCATTCAACCCACAGCTATTGAAGAATAAATTATGAGCATGCCATTTGGTTCGTCATCCATTCCCAAGCAGAAGCGGCAAACTCAGAGGCCCAGTCCTATGCTGCCGCAGAAGAGGCAAACTCGAACATTGGCAAGATTGCAAGGAGAAGAAACTACATAGACCATGCCATCGAGATCAGGAGCTGTTAAGTCTACGGCACCTAGGGGCATCTCTGTTCATGACATTTTGAGATGTGTCACTCCTACACATCTGGGCTCCAAGTCGAGGAAGCTGTCAAAGAGTCAGAAGTATCCACCAAAATTACCACTACTACCGGAGGGAATGACATGCTCGGTCAACATCATCCCTACATTGATCATGATGAAATTTGAAGACCACGACTTGTTATTTCTTAAATATGTTAGGGATGAGCCCTATGAATCAATCCCAATGCCACCTGGTGCCCCCATTCAGCAAATTCCTAAACCATGGGCGAGTGGGTTAAACCAATATGGATTGTTGGGGCTCATCAATATGCCTCATTTTGGATTCTTGAAGGAATCCCATGCATGTGTAAAGAAATTGATGTCTTGTTTTCATGGAGGGATGCTTTGGTTGAATACGTTGATCCTTGTTACAGTCGATTTGATTGCAAGCATCACAAGTTTGTCGAAGGCTAGGGAAGATCTGACGCAATATATCCGTGGGCGGGATACAGATAAGAAGCTTTCGAAGTATCTAAAGAAGCACTTTGGTTTACAGCATGATGGTCATGCTTATCGCATTGATAGAATTAACTCATAGGTGGTGCACATCGACGCAAGGATTCTGGAGAGCAAGATCGTTCGGGGAAATCTACCAATCCAATGCAATTCAGGTGTTGTCACCTATGCCCAGAAGTGTGCTGAGGGGGTGCAAATGAATTGGTCTCTATTTTTACTAAATCAGTTGCTAGAAGACACACTTGCTGCTTAGACCGAGTGACCATTTTCCTATAGTTGGTTGTTTATCCTTATTTCCCTCGTCGCCTAGATGGTACCTGACGACTATCAATTAATGGAGGTTGAGGCAGTGAAGGTTTTCCAAGGTGCCCACTATTAGAACCTATGGTGGGTCAAAGAGCCCAGTCAATAAGTGGACTATGCCATTCATTTCTAGGTTTATTGGGAAGCACTGCAGGCCACAGCAGTTGTCATTCCCCGAGTCTCTCCTTATGTGGGACTCCAACTGGCGGTGGCTACCGTTGCCTTATAAAGTCACAATGGAAGAATTGGATGCTATTGTACAAGAATGGCCAAAGGAATGGTGCACCTTGATGAGTTAGGAGGAATTTTCTAAGGAGCTGCCACCATATGCCCCCAAAGAGCTTGCCCAGAATGAGATGAACACCCACGACTCTAACAACGAGTCGTCGACGAACCCTGACGATGCAGAACAGTGCATGTGAGAGGAGACTTGCAACAAATTGCATCAAGAATATGAGGCAGGAAGTGGTACCAGGTCAGGGATGGAAAACCAACTGCAATGGCTTATCAAAGCCATCACTAACTCCTCTACGGTTGCGACTACGGTGATCCACGAATCGAACTGTGAATAATTTGGCGTGGTAAGAGATATATTAGATTCCATTTTTTATATTGTTTCCAAGCAAATATTGGAAAGACCTATGCTGCAGGACATCCTTTTGATCAGCACTAAGCCTCGGGCTAGGAAAGTGCAAGTTCCCCTGACTGCGATCGACGCAGGAAATGAAGTTCACCAGTTATTATACCCGATATAGAGGGTGACTTTGGATCTGAACAATTTGTTCGCTATGGCATTGGTTGAGTTGTAGCATGTTTCCACCCTGGAATTGGTAGCATGACAGAAAGAACTGACTGAAGGCTATGTCCAGTCCTAGAACGTCGTTGAGAAGCTGCAGAAGGAGGCAGAGGAGCTACATCAGGTCCAGGTGCAGCTAGCAGAAGAAAAAGTGTGAGAGATCGACACTTTAAAGGCAACGCATGTTGAGTTGCAACAGAAGGCTGCTAAAGAAATTACTGAACTGAAAAAGGTGCAAGACCACCTGATTGTTGAACAGGCATAGCTATGTACCCAGTGTGGTGAAGTTGAGCAAGCTATTTCTAAAGCCTGCCAACACATTTTTGAAAACACGGTCGATCTCACCCCAATCAAAAAGGATAAGCGATTGGGGCAAACTATTGTTCAACTTCAAGATACAAACCTAATGCTCAATGCCTCAGTACAACCCACAACGCCACCAAAGCAGGTTGCGAAATGAAGGGCCTCCATTGAATAAATCACCACTCAGTTCGGCAGCATGGAGCAAGAGGACAAAACCATTATGGAGGCAACAACGTAGTTTTGGTAGAGTGTTTTCCAGGATGCGCATCTTGATCAGCTGGCTGCGCAGGTGCAATAAGTAGAAGCTCAATTGATGACCCTGAAGACATCACTGAGGGCCATGCCACTAATGGTATAGATCACACGGGCTACAGAATTGAAGGATCTACAGCAAATAGTTTCCCATGTGCAAGAACGCCAACAAAAGTGCCTTGCGCAACTTGATGAATTTCAAGAAATCGGTGGATAGTTGGTTGTTAAAGAAGTCGCCACGCTCCAGGCAGTCCAAGAGCATTGAAAAATGGTCAACAACAAGGCTAGAGAAGAGCACTTGATGCAGTAGACTTTGACTAATTGTCAGAGTATCACCGACAAAGTCCAGCTTCAGGTTCATGAGATTGCACAACAATTTGAATATTTCAAGTAGCGAAATTTGGCACATACCTTGTCAACTTGACATGGCTCAAGGATGAGCCACAAGACTGTGTTGGGGGCCTGTTGGCAAGGGTTTTGGTAAGTGATTTGCGCAGCATCGTGATAGTTGTGCAAGCTCACGTGGTACTGCGCAAGTCCAGATTGGCGTGATGGGCAGAATAATAGCCTATTTTGAATATTTTATATATATTTTGACCAAGTTTTGTCGCAATATGTCAGTAGCGATTAGAAGTTAGTTAGTAGTGGACCCTCTATGTAAAGGCGTGATCCTATTTATAGATCTATTTTTGTAGAATATTGGGACGATCTCTGGGGGATATTAGTCGCATGAGGTCTAGTGCGATCTATTTTTATGAAGAAGTTTCTGTCGTAACTGTGACTTATCTGGGTTTTTCTTGATGTATTCAGACTCCGGTTGTGGAGAGAATTGTCCTACCTTGGATATTTTATGAAAAATGAATATATATATATAGTTCATGCATAATCTTTTCTATTGAGCTCTCTATCTATTTTGTTGCTATGTTATGATCTGTTGCAATGCTATGATGCATTACGATGTTGCTGCATTCTCTGTTATAGTAATGTTGATCTATTTTATTGCCACCACATCATGATCTAAGATGGTTAATATATATAATATGACAAATGTGTGATGTGCTCCGTGATTATGGAAGTGGAAGCAATGAAAGAAGAGATGTCAAGTACAACACAAGCTAGTGGTGGTGTTGATGACAAGTCATAGGTTAATGATAATACGATATCCACTTGTGATGGACAATTTCCTTCTACTCAATTTGAAAATGTGCAACAAGAAATGACCATTTTAAAAGCAACAGAGGAGCCCAAGGAAATTAAAGCTACCGCTTCTGGACATCTAGGAAGTGACAACGAGGAATTCGCTTCAGAATTGAATCATCCAGTTCAAGAACTGCTTGAAAGTGTGTAGTCTAAAAATGTACTACAAAATATTAGCACTGTTGGATAACCTTGACTCAAATCCTGATCTCCCTCAATGGGGAATCACCAAGTGCAATGCTGAGCCTGTGCAGCAAATATTTGTAAGTTGGCATACATATTATTCCTTTTTAATTTGTTTGGTTTCTTTGCAAATTAGTTTCTGATTGATTTCTTAGATTTTCGTAGGAATACTTTTGTGACATAAACAATCTTGCAGGTAGGGGAGTCTGAATGCATCGAAAAATAATCTGAATCATTTGTTGAACCATCTGTAGTAGTTGCAGCAGTTGTTTTATACCCTCATTGAATGCATAACTTAGCTAAAAGGAATATCCAAGGACAAAGGATCAGGGATACCATTGACCGAGTACCATATAGAGAGATACTGATTAAATTGATCGAATAAGGGATAGTGATAATATGGATATGATACAATGGTGGTTATATCACCATAACTAGAACTAGTAAGCAGTTGGAACCTATGACTCCATCTTAGATTGAATACAGAGTGTAAAGACTGCTAATACTACATATTCAAAAAACAATGGAAGCTCAACTTATTAGGGAAAATACTAACAGCACAATAAATAGTATCACTGGTTTATATTTTGTCATATTTTGTCATATATAGTATCACTGGTTTAAATAGTATCGGGGAGAATACTAACTGCTCTATGGTTTATATTTTTTCATACTTGTTGGAGACATTTACCACCATACACACTCATTTTGGTCAATTTGGCCTAGTTAAACCACTATCCTAAGTATTATTGACCTAATTGACATCAGTGGAGCATTAAATGGCATCAGCTAGATCACACCCACACCTACCTTCAGTCAAGGAGGCTAACTTAGCCTTCTCCTACATTCGGGGAGGCTAACTGGAGCACTTCGGGGGTGATCTGAGTGTCATTAATGCACTTTATTGCTAACTGATGGTTACAATTAGTTAAACAGAGTAGTGAAGGCACCTCTCCTCATTAAATTGATTATTTAATGATTATTTAATGAACTGGAGTCAACAAGGGTGCCTCCAACCACTTCTAATGTTTAGTTACACTTCAGTTAACCTCATCAAGGCTCATTGGAGTCATTGAAGAACTACCACTTGATGGTTGTCTTGCTGTGACATGTGTCTGATCTCTTTCAATTAATACTCAGTCATTTATTGCACTCTGACTTCAGTTAGGGCTCAGTTGAGTCAATTAGGGTTTTGATCAGTGGTTAACTTGAGTGTTGAGTGTGGCTTACATTCAGTTAAGCTAGACTCACTCATTCAATTCTAATGACCTCCTTGAGGATTCGAATTGCTATTCATTCATGCTTGCAGTATGACATTGTAATGTAATTACTCATTCTTTGTGTGAATATACAGAGCGGCTACTCATTCCGTAGCCCAATTACACCATTTTCATGAGTTATTTGTTATTAATATTTGATGAGACTTGTGTTTAGTCCCTAGATCATTGTGCAATTTTAATATGGTATCAGAGCTCACGATGAGACAAAGCTCTATCTCTCAAAAACAAGCTTTTTTTACAGATTTCTTCATGAAAATTGAGCAATAGCTCAAAAATCCAGCACTCCACCAGACGCCAAGGCTTACCACTTAATACCCCAAGTAAAGAACTTGTTGATCAAGCTTACTGGGTGTGATGAAAGCCTAAAATGTGCAAGTTTTCTAACCTTACATTGCCCTTTCTGTTGTGATTTTCATGTTTTCTATAGGTGAAGCATTCGCTCCAACATATCCAGATGGCCTCCTCAGTAGATCTTTTGACTCCATACAATTTCTACTCATGGAGATTCAGTTGCACTCTAGATGACTCTATAGAGTCACCATGGACACTGAACTTGAGCCTAGTTCTGCTATAGACAGATCAAGATTCTTGAACAAGAAGGATGAAGCATTTGGATTCTTGTGCCTCTTTATTTCCTGGGACCTTATTTTTCATCTTTCAGGATTGAAGACTCCAAAGGAAATATGGGACAAATTGGAAACCCTATATGGAAAGCAAGATGACTTGAGAGTTTACCATCTCGAAAATGAATTTATGTCTCTCCAGCCTTCCAATTTCGAGACATTGAATGGATTTTTCACAAAGTTCAAGCACACTGTCTTACTCTTGAAGCAATGCAAAGTGGAGAAGGCGGATGATCAGCTCATCCTCACCATACTCTCCAAACTTGGAGCTGATTATTTAGTTTTTGTTTCTACATTCTGTGTGGGGAATCTCACAACCCCTGGATGCAATATGCCTACACTCAATGCCTTCATTGAGTCCCTAACAAGTGAACATGATAAGCTTGTCCAGATGGGGATCATCAGATCCTCCCGTGATCAAGCCCTCCATGTCTTGGGGCCCAAAGATATGAAGGGTAAAGGAAAGCAATAGAAGAACCCAAAAACTAAATTTGATGCTCCTAAGCCTAGAATTGAAAACCAGCAACATGATGAGTCTTCCAGCTCAAGGAAGAACAAAGGAAAAGGGCACCATGGAAAGGAAAAATTCAAGTGTTCATACTGTGGAAAGGGATTCCACCCTGAACATGCCTGCATGAAGAAGAATCTTGATGAAGCTACCTCTCTCCTTGAGAGAAATCACATCAATCTTTTGGAAAGCTTTCGGAGGAGAGATCAGCAAGATTGGGAACCACAGCATGAAAAAGGTCATGCCCTCATGGCAAGCACTTCGAATTCCAAAGCACTCTTGATTGATTTTGGAGCTTCAAACCACATGATGGCTGAAAGAGACTCCTTTTCATCCTTGGAGACCAGCAAATCCATCCCCATAAACATGGGAGATGACTCCACCATCATTTCAGAAGGACGAGGTAGGGTTGATCTTGAGAATGGCTATTTTTCAAATGTTTTGTATGTACCGTCTCTGGCATCAAATATCCTTAGTGTCTATTAGTTGACACATACTGGAGTTCCTAAGAGAGTTTCTTTCAGCCCAAATGATGTTGAGATAATGGAGCTTGCATCCGGGAAACTCATTGCTAAAGGTCTTGCAAACCATCATGCAAGAGCCTATGAGTTCTCCCACTTTGTGCCGGATGAAAATCCCACCGCTCTGCTAAATCATGGAAATGAGGTTAGTGGGATGTGGCATGAAATTTTTGGCCATCTAAATTTCAAATACTTGCAGAAATTACAGAAAAACTCCATGGTTGAAGGCCTCCCAGTCATCAAGGCAACCACCAAAAATTGCAAGGGTTGTGTGATTGGAAAACACCCTGAGCACAAATTCGATTGAGGGAAGGCAAACCGAGCTACATGCATATTGGGTCTGATACATTTTGATATCAATGTTCCAATGACTGTCACATCCATGAATGGATCAAGGTATCTTCTGACTTTTATTGATGATTTTTCAAGGTACACATGGGTCTTCTTTCTCAAAAAGAATTCTGAAGTATGTGAAAAAATTTCTGAACTTAAGGCCTTGATCGAGAATGCCTCTGGGCTTAAGATCAAGATCTTGAGATCTGATAATGGTGGGGAGTATGTCAGTAATGATTTTATGCACATATTCTCCCAAAGTGGTGTTCAGGTCCAACATTCAATTCCCTACACTCCCCAGCAGAACGGAGTAGCGGAAAGGAAGAATCAGTCTCTCAAGGAGATGACCACCTGTATGTTGGAATCAAAGAAGTTGGCTGCAAATTTATGGGATGAATCCATGCATGTTGTGTCACATCCCCAAGCCTCCGACCAGTGAAGAGGACGCGACTACAAGCTTCAAACACACGGGCTAAGAGCCCCATGAACATGTACATGCATAAAAATGCTAAAACAGAATGCTGAAGCAAACGTATTGAAGTAGAAACATGCACATATGAACATTTATCATGCACAGATGCAATTATCTATCAGACATAGTGGAAACATCATACATTCATACAAGCATTCATTCAACATGTCCATTATTTTCATTAACAGAAATTATGGTTGCAGAAGTAAAAATGGGCAAGATCACTTATCTTATAAGAACTCGCTCCGCAACCAGCTACGTTGCTACAACGTTCCACCCAACCATAGGCCAACGTGCTCCTTAATCTCTCAGCAACACTGCCACCCCCAAGCTGGGAATGATTCTCCAAGGAATAAGGGAACAAGCAGGCTTACACATAGCCAAGGATACACAAAACACAGCCAAGCCAACACAGTTGGGTTTATCAGGCCATCCAGGAGTTAGGGAAAGGCTTATTGCTAAGCTGGTGAGCTCATCACGGAGCCAAGAACACCTACACCAGAACTAGCCTGACCTCTAAGACATCCACACACACCCAACACAAGGAATCAGTCCCTTCTCTGCTACACAGTCCCTCAGGCCCTGCATTCCCTTCCAGTGCTATTTAGGGGTTGTGGAGAAGAAAGCCAGCCCTCTAGATCTGTCTGTGTGGTTTCCAGCCACCAGGTTTATCAAGCAAACCGAGCCCCCATCCCTACTCCCAATACAGTCCGAAGACCAACTATTGCACTCATGCAATCATTTAGCTGTCACAGCTCAAACAGGGAAAATGACTCCCAAGCAAATTACACAGCAGCCTCAAAACGTAGCAGCAACACGGCTCACAGCATGGGGAAAGTAACAGTCCCAAAATGTATCAACGTACAATACCCACAAACGTAGGGAGGAAACAGCACATCCTAGGCAATGGATCCATCGGAAGACTTACACAGACCATGCTGGGGAAGAAATTACAGTCTCCCAGCCTGTGAGTGAGCATGAACAACAATGCAAAACCCACAATCAGCCGGTGGGGAGTGGATACAATCACATCATCCACAAATACACAGGGGAAAACTACGTGGGTAAAACCCAGAAAGTTCTATGTGTGAGAGAGAGAACGTGAATTCCACTCCTGCATGAAGATGAACAGCTCTTCCTCTGTGCGTGGATGAACGTACCACTGTGGGGAATGAACAGACCTCTGCTCCTGCGTGAGGATGAAAAAAATGACAGGCAATGGAGAATGCAGATCGGAAGTGTGTGAGAGCTTCAGCACTACCGTGGAGAGAGGGGAATACTTGCGTGAGTGTGGACGGTGGTTTTCCTTCCATTGGGAAGTCAACCGCTGTGGTGGAGTGTGCGTGTGGGTGAGGACTGACAGTCCTGCCACCCCACTCCCCAAAGATCATAACTTCCTCAACCACCAGTAGCCTTTCTTAATGAAAGTGGTTGGAATAAGACAAGGGAAGAAGACACATGGGTTTTCTCTCATTGGCCAAGGTTTGACAAATTCCCCCACATCCTTATCCTTGGGAAAATCATGCCCCTTTCGATTTAGTTACTGCGATCGTAGCTGGTCGGGTTCATTTAATTAATTATAGATGCATATTTACATGATGACCAACATAATATGCCACATGCCCCGATATACCATCGGTGACAAATTCAAGTCCAAAACATAACATAACCGATCAATGGTGGGGCCTTGGCCTTTAGCTCCACACCATGATCATTTACAATTTATACATCATGTACATTTAATGCAACGGGGTCAAAACCGGGGTGTTACATGCTGCAGCATACATTTAGAATAGGCTGCCACACTCATCCTTGAAAGGGAAGACCCCTTTCGAATCATACTTCAGACACAAGCCGGATGTGTCGAACGTGCAGGTGTTTGGGTCCACTGCATGGGCCCGGATTCCACTTGATAAAAGAAGGGCTTTGCAACCACAAAGCATAGAATGTCTATTTATTGGGTATCCTGGTGAATCAAAAAATTTCAAGCTGCTGGATATCAAAACAAAATATATCATCGAGAGAGAAGTGTCAAGTTCGATGAGCCTCTTCAGGAGGTGGAACTAGTGAAGGAGAAAACTGCTGATTTTCCTTCTTATTCTACTGAATATTTGGATGATGAAATTGGGGGTGATGACCATGATTTGGATCCTATGATTTCTGATATCAGTGTGCAGCAAACATTAGATGCTTAATCAGAACCTGAAGTACAAAATCATCTTCCCACGGGCCCGACAGACACTCTCCTCCGCAGGAGATAACATTGGAAATCCGGATGATCCAAGGAGAACCCAGTCTGATTTCCAAAGAGCATCTATTGCGCTATCTTGAACTAATAATTTGCTGTCTGAAACTTGCTATTTGATGATTAGTTCAGACCCAAAATCCTACTACCATTCTCGGAAGGATCCAAGATGGCAAGTTTCCATGGATGAAGAGATGAATTCTCTTCAGAAAAACACTACTTGGGAGCTAGTTTCTCTTCCTCCGGGAAGGAAATCGGTTCAATGCAAGTGGGTGTTTCAGACCAAGGTTGCTGATGATGGCAGAAACTGAAAATATAAGGCAAGTCTGGTGGCAAAATTTTTCTCTTAGTTCCAAGTTGTGGACTACCATGAGACCTTTGCACCGGTTGCAAAAACAGACTCCATCCGCCTAGTTTTGGCAATTTCAGCATCTAAGCACTGGGAAGTGCATCATATGGATGTTAAGTTAGCCTTTTTGCATGGAGATATTCATGAGGAGATATACATGAAGCATACCGAGGGCTACATCACTGATCCATCTTTGGTTCGCAAGCTAAAGAAGCCACTATACGGGTTAAAACAGGCCCCAAGAGAGTGATATTCCAAGATGGATGCCTTCCTTCTCTCGCAAAAATTCCAAAGGTGTAGATCAGATCCAAATGTGTATTTACAGAAATATGATGGTAATTTAATTATTATTGTTTTATATGTTGATGACTTACTGATCACAGGTAGCACAGTTGCTTCCATTTCAACCATCAAAACTGCTCTCCACAATGCGTTTGAAATGAGTGATTTGGGGCTCCTAAAACAATTTTTTGGGCTCGAAATTGAGAAAAATTATGATGGGATGACGGTAACTCAGTCCAAATAAATTTCATACCTATTATTCAAGTTTAACATGTCTGAATGTAGGCCTGCACCATTCCCTTTCCTTTCAGGGATCAGCCTTGAAGAAGGAAAAAGCACACCTCCCATGGACTACACTATCTATCGACAACTGATTGGTAGCTTGTTGTACTTAACACATTCTTGGACTGATATATGTTATGCCATGAATTATATATTAAGATATATGCAGCAGCCTCATGATATTCATTGGAAGGCAGCCAAGAGGATCCTCTAGTATATTCAGGGAACCAAGACCTATGGCATTCACTATGCTACAGACTTCGAGCTAGAGCTGGTTGGATACACAGATTTCAATTGGGTGGGTGATTCTATTGATCAAAATTCTACTTATGGATATGTATTCATTTTTGGTGGTGGACCCATTTGCTGGTCTAGCAAAAAGCAGGCTGCCATAGCACTATCTTCAGCAGAGGCCGAGTATCGAGGAGCGGTGAATGCTTGCATCCAAGCAGTTTGGTTGCAAGGAATTCTTTTAGAGTTTGATATTGGTAGTACTTTGTCCACTGTCCTCTTTTGTGACAATCAAATTGCTATTAATATATCCACAGATCCAGTTACCAGGCAGAGGACCAAGCATGTAGAGATCCACATGCACTATATCAAGGAGCTAGTGCATGACAGGACCATCATTCTACAATACTACTCGACTGATGAGCAGATTGCAAACATATTCACCAAGAGATTTTCATAAAATAAGTTCACTTACCTCCGTTCACTTTTGGGGGTGAGTTCATTAGGGTGATCCAACTACTTTCAGTGTTTAGCTTGAGGGGGTGTTTTTCCCACTTAGTTTTCCCTCTTTTCCTTGCTTAGTTTGTTTTTAGCATTGTTTGAGTTTCATTATTTTACATGGTGACCTATGGCCTTTTTTGTTGGGGCCCTAGAATTCTTATGCACTTTATGTTTTCTACTTCTCTTGAGTATAGCTTAAGGGGGGGTGTTGGAGACATTTAGCACCATACACACTCATTTTGGTCAATTTGGCCTAGTTAAACCACTATCCTAAGTTTTATTGACCTAATTAACATAAGTGGAGCATTAAATGACATCAGCTAGATCAAGGAGGCTAACTTAGCCTTATCCTACTTTCGGGGAGGCTGACTGGAGCACTCCGGGGGTGATCTAAGTGTCATTAATGCACTTTATTGCTAACTGATGGTTACAAACAGTTAAACAAAGCATTGAAGGCACCTCTCCTCATTAAATTGATTATTTAATGATTATTTAATGAACTGGAGTCAACAAGGGTGCCTCCAACCACTTCTGATGTTTAGTTACACTTCAGTTAACCTCATCAAGGTTCATTGGAGTCATTGAAGTGCTACCACTTGATTGTTGGCTTGTTGTGACATGTGTCTAATCTCTTTCAGTTAATACTCAGTCATTTATTGCACTTCGACTTCAATTAGGGCTCAATTGAGTCAATTAAGGTTTTGATCAGTGGTTAAATTGAGTGTTGACTGTGGCTTACATTCAGTTAAGCTAGACACACTCATTCAATTCGAATGACCTCCTTGAGGATTTGAATTGCTAGTCATTCATGCTTGCAGTATGACATTGTGATGTAATTACTCATTCTTTGTGTGAATATACAGAGCAGCTACTCATTATGTATCCCGATTACACCATTTTCATGAGTTATTTGTTATTAATCTTTGAGGAGACTTGTGTTTAGTCCCTAGATCACTGTACAAGTTTAATAATACTTAGTGTGAATTTATTTGCATTTTTTCCTAACAGGCCCCTCCTAAATGCAGCAAAAAGACAGAGGAGAACACAAATTTTAATATGTACAATGCAAAGGAGAAAGAGGAGGTTTGTTTTCTATATTTGATAGTCATCAAGAAATTAAAAATTCAAGTGATATCTATTGTTGCAAGATATTACATCTTATTACCATGCTATGGTTAGAGGATATGTTATGTTTTGAACCCCTTCTTTAATATCTCCACCTATTTGATCTTGTAGATGATGTTTTTGTACAAATTTAAAATGTGTTCTACTTTTCACTTGTTCAACTTCTTCTTGTTTTTCCTCATCATTTTCTTCTTATATATATTCATACTGTACCTGTTCCACATTCTCATCAATATGTTTTTCTTCTCTTTCTGATAGGTTCTCGTCTACTTTTACATCAATGCACTCTATTGTCTTTCACAGTCTTTTATTGTAGCATTCATGCCTCGCTCTTAGTG
The DNA here is from genome assembly GCA_001517045.1 of Pseudotsuga menziesii. Taxonomy (NCBI): domain Eukaryota; kingdom Viridiplantae; phylum Streptophyta; class Pinopsida; order Pinales; family Pinaceae; genus Pseudotsuga; species Pseudotsuga menziesii. Next base: position 185,239 of record LPNX010177242.1, read on the forward strand.
GAATAATCAAGAAACATTCCTTCATCTATTCTTGAATCGAAATTTCCCAGATTGTCATAATTGATTTTCATGTAACACTTCCAAATATCCTAAAATGGTTGACCAAATTTGGTTTTCATTTCCATAGTTCGTAAGGTGTTTTGTCACAATTAACTTTTAGTTGAGCTCTGTTTAAAATATATATGACAGCTCCAACTGCTTCTCTCCAAAATTTCTAAGGTAACTTACCTTCAATCAACATAGTAATTTTTGTTTCTTGAACCATTCTATTCTTCCTCCTAACTACCCCATTTTGTTGAGGAATTTTAGCAACTAAAAACTATCTTTGAATCCGGTGTTCTTCACAAAACTTATTGAATTCATCTTTCATGAATTATCCTCCATTGTTTGATCATAAACACTTGATTTTGAGACCAATTTCATTTTCAACCAATTCCTTGAATATTTTAAAATTATCAAAATATTTAGATTTTTCTTTAAGAAATGTCACCCAAATTATTCTAGTAAAATCATCAATAAGAAGAATGAAATACCTTTCACCTTGAAGAGTTTGTACCATGTCCGGTCCACATAGATACGTGTGTATCATTTCTAGATGTCTTGATGATGATTGTTCTTTAGTCCTAAAGCTGACTCTAGTTTTCTTTCCATGTTGACATGATTTTCATAGGCTCTTTATAGGCTTGGAAATATTAGGTAGTCCTTTCACTAATTGTTTTTTATTGGTTTTTACAAAAAATTTGAAGTTTATATGTCCCATTATTTTATGGAATAGATAGATTTCATTCTTTTGAATCATATAGCATCTTTATCCTTGAATTTACTCCAATACATTTACATTTCCATGTGTCCTAACTCCTTTTTGTATTATCTCCTTTGAGTTATTTTTTCGAATTTCACATTCTTGGTCATAAAATGTAAGATTGTAACCTTGGTCACACATTTTACCAACACGTAACATGTTGTATTTGAGTAATTCAAAAAATAGAACATTCTTAGCCTTAGCTTCTCCCTTGTCAAGTTTCATAGTACCGTTTCCTTTAATTCCAGCAGTACCGCCTCCTCCTAATGTCAAATTTCCTCCTTTTTCCTTTTTCAAAGTAAGAAACTTTCCTTGATCACCTGCCATATGTTTGAAACAGCAATTGTTCCTATATTTGGCATATAGATAAATCCCACATACTTCAGTTTGTTCTTCTTTTATCTCAATGGAACTGATTGGGCACTTTACTGCAATAGATCTAGGATTGCTGCATTTGTCACATTTTACAAAATATGTGGTAAAGGGTGAAAATGGATTGTAATTTTTGTCATTTATTTTCCCTTTGATTATGCTTGTACTTTTGTCCTTTTGAGGGTCTTTATATTTTTTCCTTCTCAATTTTTTTGAGTACCCCTGTTTTTTATAGTCTCTTGCAATATGTCCATAATATTGATAGTTATACAACTGAACCTTAAAATTTCTTACACCTTGATTTCTTGTTGAATCATTTTTGAAGTCAACCTTACAATGCCTAGATGTATGTCCAAAATTGTGACAATGACCAGGGAATATGTTTTGATACTTGATATTATACGGTATTTGAGATGAAATCCTTGTGTTTTCTTACTTGGTCCACCTCGGTTGCATGCCCCATCCTTGTTGAATAACAAGTTTGTCTTTTTTTTCAAAAGTATGTCCTAGATTGCATGCTTTCCTTCTAGGTCTTTCCTCAACTCTTCTTTCTTGTGCCATGGAGCTTTTCCCAAATTCGATATTATCTTGATTGCATATGAACCCAATTCCTCTCTTATCATTTGTATCTCTTTGCTTACTGAGGAGGTTTTCCAAGTCTGATGTATTTCTTTCAAAATTTAGATTGATGATACTCGCCTTTTCCAATTTTCTATTTAGGCTCTTGATCTCTTCTTCCTTTTCTTGACAACTCTCTTCTTCCTTCCTCTTAATTAACATAGGCGATATAGTGTTCTATGGATGCATGAGAAGTCTCTTTTATTCTTATGTTAGACATAAATTGTTACCCTTTGGCAAAAGCTTCTTCTGGTAATAAGGTTGTATATTACTTATTACTATTCATTTCCCATCTTCAATTTCCATGTGTATGGAATTTAGTGTGAATTCCAATAGTACCTCGCATGATTAATCCAATTGTCTTCATATGAGCTTGTTTCCTATTTTACCACATCTATAAATGTTGTGTAGCTTACCATAAACATTGAGTGTGTGGATCTACATAATTTAAGATAGGTTGACTGTTTTTAACAATACTGACATTTGGACCATATTGGTGAAACATTCTTATGGTAATAAGGTTGTACATTAGATATTACTATTCATTTCCTATCCTTAGGATCCATGCTTATGAATGTTGGTGCAAATTCTTGTAGTAACACACAAGATTAATTCAATAGTCGTCGTGTGAGCTTGTTTCACAACTTCTATAAATTTAAGGAAGCTTAGCATAGCTGTTGAGTGTGGGTCCTTTTAGTGCCAGAAATTTTTCTCAGACTACTAAAGAACAAGCCAACACAATCTCACAAAATAAAACTAAGTAAAACAAGTTTTCAGGGTTTTGATTTTACAGTTTGATAACAAGAGGGTAAAATCTCATCAGGCTAATACAAACACTTAATCATGTAACAATGAAGGACTGAGATGCATAATATATGAAACATAAACCATAAACAATAAGCACAACACTCAATTTCATCCACAGTTCATAGGCATTTCATGAATAATAACCTCAAACAAGAAATGAAACTGTCAACTGAGTGATTACACAAATCAGAAATAAAACCAGCAAATAGAGTAAAATGGGCTTATAGCTTGCATATATATCATAATCAGTTATCAAAAATACATAAGAGTTTCTAAAGTTAGCTATGTATACAGTAGCTTGAAAGCCTCCCCTTGTACAAAAATTCGAACCCTTATTCATTCTAATGTCTTACTTTTATCTTGGTTACATCCAAAAAACAGTTATCTAACTGTATAACTACCTTCTAGGTCAGACTAACGACCACTAACAAAGTAAAATATTTACAAAATAAACTAATATCTTTACAAAATTTAACTAAAAGACACCGGTCATCAATAGTATTTTAAAGATCTTTTGCAACTTCAGCCAAAAGGGCTATTCCTTCTAAAGCTTGAGTTTTTCTTCTGGTTCTTTGCTGCTCAGCTTCTAGGTCTTCGACTCTCTTAGATAATTCTTGATTTTGCTGAGTTACTTCTTGAATAGTTTGCTTCAGCTCTGCACATAAGCTTTGTGTCTATCTTTTCCTCTTCAATGCTTCCTTAGAAGCCACAATTAATTCTTGATAATGGTTGTTAATCTCCTCTATATCTTCTCTTAATAATCAATTTGCCACAATTAATCCTTCATTTATTTCCTGCATAAAGTCTATTTGGTACTTGTACTGCTTAATACTTTTTCGAAGATTTTCATTATCAAAATCTATAGATTTCCCTTCTTGAAATGAAGACATTTCTTCTGGCATCCAAGGGATATTTAACTTCTTAAAAATTTGCTCATCATCCTCTTGTTGTTGCTCTGTCACTGTTACAGGAAATTTGGAGACTCAGCACCCTCAAAATTGCACTGGATTGATGGCTTTGCAATTTTTCCGTCACTTGTACAAGCTGCTAACATCACTAAATGATGTTTCATTGAATCATCCTACTGAGGGCTGAGATTTTCTTTCTTTTTAAAATGCTCTAAGTGTTCAGGAATTTTAATCGGTGTTGAGGCTGAATTAATCATCAAAGAAGACTCTTTCTTACCCTTGAATTTTTTAACATTCAGGCTTTCATCCTCTTCTAAATCTTCTTGAGAAGAAGAATCTTCTAATATTGTGATTTTCTCCTTAGCTAGCTTGGGATTTAAAAGATTTTTCATGTTTAACCTTAATTTGTTCTTAGGTCTGGTTTTAGGTCTCCAGCTTACTCCTATTTCTCCCAACATACTAAAGGTTTTACCTTGATGCTTAATAGCTGCAAACTGAACCACCTTTCTTTTAACTCCTTGTAAAACCAGCTTTTCTTCAAGCCCTTCTTTTGAACTCTATGTATTGTCAACCTTCAATTTATCAAGCACTGGGCTTTCCCTTCTTTCTTTATGTACCTCTATAGGAGTCTGTTCTTATTCTAAAAGACATTTACCTTCTTCTTGGTTTGTATCTTCATTAAGGGTATTTACTACATCATCTTCATTGATTTCTGCTACATCTTCTAAATTCTGCATTTGAAATTTCAACAAATCATCGTCATCAGTCTTCTTTTGTTATTCACCTTCAGTCTCTTCAAACTTCTGTGTCGAAGACTTCAATTGAATAACTTCTTTCTTCAAATTTTTAAAAAGACTGTGGGATTTGTTCACCTGACTTCTTTTTTATTGGACTTCCTTTTCACTTTGAAACCCATACCAAAACAAAAAATAGTCCCAAGTCTTTCCTTTCTTCTGGAGCACAGTACTGATAATCAATTTTATCAAATCATGATGAAAAATGGACTGCTTAGTATGATCTTGATGCTCCCTTACTCTTCTATACATATTCTACAAAATTTTGATGAAAAAGAAAGGGAGATTCATCCTTGATTCCTGACTTAAGTGCTATAAAAACCTAATGTGGTATTTGAACACAGAGGCATATCTTCCTTCACAGGTTACATAACCCTACAATATCTTGATTGGCTCCCTCCATTCTGGTTTAAAATTCTATATATGTACCCCTTTACCCCAATCTGCATCAACATTGGGCAGCAGGAAATTCTCTAAATTAAAAGCAAAAGGTACCTTCTTGAACCAAAACTCACCCGCATCAGCAATGCCTATAGCCTCTGCTATTAATTCTCTAGTCAATTCAATTTTTAGGGTATTAAATGTGATTGTGTATTTCTCTAATCCATGAGAAAATTCATATGAAGACTATGTATGATGACCATCAATTTTCCCAAAAATATTGCAACCAGTCTGCTTCTGAAAACAAATTTGCACACTCAGGGAAATTTTTAGCCCATGTCATGTCTGAAGGCTCAGCCCTATTTGTCTTCCCACTTCTCTTCAATCTCGGTAATAAACCTTAATTGTTTCTCCTTTAGAAAAAGGTTCAAACTATTTTGAAAGTGTGTTATTTCAACAGTAAATTAGAAATTGAGTAGATTTAAAACCCTAGATATGAACTTTTCCTCAAAACTGATAAGAATTTCGAAACAATTTCTACTGACAACAAAGATTAATAACTAAGAAAAAATTAGGCTCCTGAACTTGATGCACTTCTTAATCAACACCCATCACTACTCTTCTGTCATTGCAAACCCAAATTCAGGGATGATGTCAGCAATCAGTTGCATACCTGTCGTAATAATGGTTTCAATTGCTAAAATTTTGCTATCCTGTCTTCCTAGGTGTCCACTAACCTTCATAGGTCTGTCTTCGGCTTCCATGACTGTGCCAGTCAATTACCCCGCAAACCCTAAACCTCTAACCGTTTTTATCTTCCAACCATGAATTTCCAAGTATCAATGCGGTCTCTGTAAGCTTTCATACATTCAAGAAATTCATAATTAACATCGAATTACTCCCATTATGCACCATCATTGTTGTTTAAAGGATCTGCATCTCCCACATTCCAGACAGCTGCAACTCGCCTGAATCATTCTTGCCTTAACTCAAAGACTTGTCAAAATGATTAGTAAGGCCTAAACATGTATCAGTCTCCTTTACATGTGTCAAAAACTCCTCTCATTTTTAAATTTTGAAACTCACGAGCAAACTTACGTTTTTTTTAAAGGCCACGATTTTCTTGTAGCGCTCTAGTTCATATTTTATGTCTTTGCACTACAAGAATATCTGTTTAATGATTTTTTTAACAAAAACTCAAAAACAATGGGTTAAAATTGTGTAATTAACTTTTGATAAAACCTTATGATATTTCTTTATAACCTTTCAGAAATACATACATCCTAAAATCCCATTAAAACTATGAAATCAACTAAGTAAAGTAAAATTAAAAAGAAAACTTATAAAATCAAAAATAAACCTAAGCATGCTATCAAAAAAAAATTTAAAAGACCAAGCTCAAAATTTTAAAGCAATAAGAAAAATCATGTTTTGAAGATAAGCATATGGTTCAAAAATAGAAAACAAAAACGAGCTATAACATCTGGATCCTGCTGTGGGATGAAGTCCTCCTTGTGAGGCTTTAAGAACCTGTAGATCAGTGCATTTTGTGCTCTAACTGAAACTATCTGCTACTCTGCAAAATATCCGTTGGGCTATGGAGTCTTTATTCAATCTTTCACACACCAATATATACAATGAAATTCAAATCTCTTTCCTTCAAAGACTGTAAAAATGCTTGAGGAATCGTCCATTGGCTGGATTAGACAACTCCTCACCATCCAAAGTATGTAAAATAAAAGTGTTATTCTCCAAAAAAATTGACACTAAAAAAGGACCAAACCATAGATTATCAAACTTACCATGTTTACCCTTATGTTCCTTTCTATCATCCCATCTTAATACCATATCCCCATTGAAAAGGGTGTTTTCTTTGACTTTCCTGTCAAACCCTTCTTTGATTTTCCTTCTGTACAGCTAATCCTTTTCTTACACTAATTCACGATTCTACTGTAATTCAATTAATGCATAAACTCTCCTTTGAATATCATTGGGTTCCTCTTGACTGTCTTGAAGAAATTTCATTACTCGAATACCAAGCTGAACTGGAAATACCACATCATTACCATATACCAGTTGAAAAGGAGAAGTCCCAGTTGCCTTTTCAATTGTTATCCTGTCAACCCACAGTGCATATTTCAGCATTGAGTCCCATGACCTCTTATTCTAACTCAACAACTTCTTGATGCTCTGAATGATACTTTTATTTGTGGATTCAACTAACCCATTTCCCTGAGGGTAATAAGTTGTTGAGTGTTTCAGAACAATCCCATTTTATTCACAAAATTCCACCATAGCTTTTGACTTAAAATCTTAGCATTATCATTCAATAACTTCTTGGGACATCCAAATATGCTAAGGATATTTTCCTAAATAAAGCTAATTATCACCTTGTCTATTGCATTCCCTATGGTAATTGCCTCTACCCATTTGGTGAAAAAATCTGTAGTTGTCAATATCCATTTATACTACCCTAAAGAAGAAGGATTTATATCACCTATAAATTCTAAGCCCCACTGTTGAAAAGGTGCATTCACTACGTTAGGATTCAATGGTAAAGACACTAGCTTTTGTTTTCCGGCAAATTTTTGACATGGGGCACTAGCTCTTAACTGTTTATATACATCAAAGAACAGAGAAGGCCAATAATATCCAGACCTCGGGATTTTATATGCAGTATCCTTCCGATATTTATGTCCCCCACAAGCACCTTCATGGGACTTTGATATTACCTCCTCAACCTCTGGCTTATCTAAACATCTGAGCAAAATACCTCTTGGAACTTTCCAAAATAGTTGTTGTTCTATCAGACAATATTTAGTAGCTTTTAACTTCAGTGACCTAGTTTCCTTTTCATCTAGATGTTCAAGACATTGTAAATACAACAGGAAATGTACAATGTCTGCATACCATGTAGATTCTGCATACTGCTCCATAGTATTTTCTTTCTCCTGTTCAACTTGCAATTCTTCCTGTATAGGTTGTTTTGCCATCAAATGAAGGCCTAAAGCTTGACAATTTGAATCAGCTAAACATTTTTCTAGACCTTTCCCCTTCACTAGTTTGGTAGGCTTGATGTCCACATCATATTCCATTATCCAATCCATTTTCCCCTTTTACCTTCACTATCAGGTTAAGTTAATATATCCTTAATGGCAGCATTGGGAACATAAGCAATAGCCTTAGAATGTAAAATATAAATTCTGAAAATTTTTAATGATTTTACCAGTGAATAAGCTTGCGTTTCCAATGTACTATACTTCAACTCTGATTCCCTGAGATTCTTGCTGAAAAATGCAATTGGCTATTCCAGTCCATCATTATTCTTCTGTAACAAAACCATAGCTAATGTATCCTCTGATGCAAAAGAAAAAGTCAGAAATTCCTTTAAAAAATCAGGACTCACTAGCACCAGATCTTCTGTAAGAGCTATCTTTATCTTCTCAAATGAATTCCTAGCCTCTTCTATCCATTTCACTTCCTGATCTTTCTTTAACATAGTTGTTATTTGCTTAATAGTTTCACCAAAATTCGGTATGAACCAATGCAGAAAATTTATTTTACCAATAAAAGATTGCACATCCTTCTTGCTTCTAGGCAAACTGATCTTCAAAATGGATTTAACCCTTTCAGGATCTATCCTTATCCCATCAGTTGAAACCAAATGTCCTAACAACTTACCCTCTTGCACAGTAAAATGTGACTTTTTTGGATTAAGGGACAGTCCATATTTTCCACATTTCAAGAAAGTTTGTTTTAGATGCTCTTCATCAGACTGTGAAAGAACTGTTATGTCATCCAAATAGATCACAACAAACTTATCCTTCTCTCCAACAAAGGCTATATCCATAGCTCTTTGAAAGGTATCTCCAACATTCATCAATCCAAAGGGAATTTTATCATACATGAAAGTACCCCAATGGGGTAGTGAAGGCTATCTTTTCTTTGTCATTGGGGTGCATTGCAATTTGGTTATACCCGGAAAATCCATCCACCATTGAAATCCTTTGAGCACCCACCACCTTCTGCAAGATTTGCTCAATTTTTGGTAATGGGTAATTATCCTTTAATGATGACCTATTCAGATTATGGAATTCTACACAAAACCTTATTTCTCCATTATTTTTTCTGACAGGAACTAAGTTTGCTACCCATGAAGAATATCGAAGAGGAACAATGATTTTAGCATCCAACAATTTTTTAACCTCCTTTTCTATGACAGGGAATAAGGCAGGATTGATTCTCCTCAGCTTCTGTCTAAATGGTTTTACATTAGGATTCAGAGGCACTTTATGCTGAATAAGACTTGTATCATAAGTTTTAAGATCTTCATATGACCAAGAAAAAATATCAACATATTCTTTCAGCAATTTAATGTACCTTTCTCTTTGCTCCATTGAAAGTGCCTTTGATATATTTACTATCCCGGGATGCTCCTTTGTGCCAATGTTACAATCCATTACATTCTCCTCTGAAGACTGCATAGCTGGTTTCAATGGTGTATCATCCTTTGAAAAAATCCTCTCAAGGGGCACCAAACCCTTGGGAATAAAATTACTTTTCAGCTCAATGATTTTATGACCAGCAATTTCATTTTCTGCAAACTTCTCAGTATCTTCAGTCCCATCATCCTGCTCTTGATCAATTAAAGAATTAGAGAACTCACCAGTCAGCTCTAAAAACCCTTTAATCTCTAAATCATCCTCAAAAACCCTCCATTTCTTGATGTTATCAGGCACTGAAGGTCTGTACCTAACTTCTATAGGATACTTTAGTTGAGTTGTCTTAGGAATCTTGAAATGCGTAGCTGCTAGATCAAGTGAATCAGTAGTTTGGTTATGATCTCTTGGAATATAGGAAATATTGAATGCCACAAAGAAATTATCTATAATATCCCAGACTTCATTCATGTACACTTTCATCAAATCTTGCTTTACTTGATAATTGTTCCTCACCTGCTGAACAACCAACTCAGAGTCGCCATAAACAGATATTTGTTGAATACCTAGGTATTTTGTTGCATTTAAAACCAACAACAATGCCTCATACTCTATTGGATTATTTGTGGTTACAAACTCCAATTTGTACATCAAATTTATTGATTCAACACCAGGACAAATCAACAAAATACTTGCTCCTGCACCTTCTTTAGACGATGATCCATCAAAAAACATCTGCCAAAGTTCATCCTTCTATTCTATAGAACGCTTGACTGGTATTTCTTTTTCAACCTGCGATATGCCATTAATATTATCATCACTGAAATGCAACATACATGAGCCCAAGTCCTTTTCAACAGAATATAAAGGATGATTCGTTGGATTCTTGTCATCAGTTTTTCCATCTGTAAAGTGCCCCCTACTTTCTTAGCCCAAGATCTAGAAAGAAGCATTCCAAATTTAGGTGTGATATCTGCCACTACTACATCCATAATGACACTCTTCATTGGTAGTTGTGTTAAGTTAACCACCATGTCCTTTATTAATCACAGACACTTGACAGCTTTAGAATCAAAAGCATACAAGTCATGATAGGGTTTTGTTATGCTTAACCCCAAAACTTCCATGACTGTCTTTGGCATTAAATTGTGAGATGCACCCGAATCCAAAAGACAATTGTGAATCATCTGATCATGAATGGTTAATGTGATATAAAAAGGTGGATATAAACTTGCATCATTTTCAGTTTTCTCTGCTAAAGCGGATCCAATAAAAAATTTAGGATTCTCTTCTTGTAAATTCACTGTGTCTGAGGGTACTTGACTGGCTGCTGAACCCATCATTTTTAAAACTGAATTCTTATAACCGAGATTTTTTATCATTTCAGTAAAAGGCATTGGGATTTTAACTTTGCAAAATTCATTTTCAAAATTAAAATTCTGCATGTTCTTATTCACTTCTTCAACTTCAACAATTTTCTCTGGATTATGCTAATTCAGTCTCTTTTCTAATGCTGGACTAAATGACTATTTTGGAGGAATAACTACCTTTTTTCTAGGGTTTTGAGCCACCTATTTTGGTCCTGACCTCAAATTTAGTGTCTTCTTAGGCTCATACTAATATATATCAGATGTTACCTCAAGGTTTAATTCATTTTCTGTCTGAAAAACATTTGCATCATAGTATTCAGAATTTAAAAACTCTTCCTCGGTCACAAAACCTTCAGTCAACAAGTCCCCTAAAAGGTTTATATCTAGATTTGTATCTTCAAACTGTCCCTCTTCATCTTCTTCTCCTTCATCAGTGACATTGTTTTGAAGTGGGGGTGGCACCCTTTGATCTTCAGCTTCTCTTCTTTCTCTTTGTATATCATTATTCCTTCTCTCTCTGGGAATAAACCGAGGTGCAAACTGTCTTCTGAACTGATTAGGGTTATTAGGGTTTATGTCCCCTTCCTGAGCATGCCTATTAGGATGCTTTTCTAATTCCAATTTGTGTAATTTTGCTATTAGGATTTTTACTAATTTTTCCATTTCATCAATTTTACTATCAGCTAATTGGGATGTTGAAACTACTGGAGCAGCCTCCTTTTTACCTTTTCTCTCATAAACTTGTTGATATGAATTTACTTTTAGTCTATTAGAAGCTAGTATATTGGATTCTAATTCTAATGTTGTTGCTTGCATGTTTAACAGACTAACAGGTCTTCTTTCTCTTGATCGTCTTGCATCCTTAGAGAAGGTGTTGTTATTTTCTTATGTCCATCGAGAGCATGTTGTGAATAATATATATTTGTTATTTTCAAAATATATATTTGTTATTTTCAAAATATCTATCAGTACTAGTATTTTATTATGATATTTTCTGGATCATACTGATTTTTAACCTTCCAAGTAATTGCAATAGAAGTGAATGTATGGAAACTGGATATTTGATTGCGAAAAATACTCAGTACACCCAGTTTGTAGTTTATCTTTTTAATATATGAAGTAGTTTCTTTTGAGATTTCATATGTTGAGGTTTCTTTACTTGGTGAATCTTATTACTTAACGTTGCAGACCTGCTGATGTTAGCCATATTGGATTTAGTAACATGGTCCATGGATTATGAGCTAGTTAACCTTATACTGAGGATTTGACTGACCATTAAAACAATAACTTGGATTTAGTAACATGTTCCATGGACTATGAACTAATGACCCTTCAACTGGGGATTAAGTCTTTATTGTAGGAAAAGATAGTTTCCCTTCCTTTTGAGACATTTATGTAGCCAAATGTGGAAACTATTTGGGAAGCATACCATGCAGGCACCTTAATTTAGAAAACCTTATAAAGGATTGATATGAATCTGAAGACACCATAGGTTTCTTACTACCTCATGTTTCTGTTGCATCTTTTTGGATCAATGTGTATACTTTGACACATTCCTCATTTCCCTTAACTTACGTCTTGTTGTTATCAAAGCATTTAGTATAAGATTTTTCATCTGCAGAAATCTTGTATGCCTCATCCTGTCCATTCACACCAGTTGGCACTGGATCCACTAAAGTTGTTGCAGCCTCTACAACACATGTAGACATAGCTTCCTGAGCATGGTGACATCATTTAGAGGGAGGCAGGGCAACTTCATCACTCAGTAGGCTACTTCACAAACGATATTTATCAACCTTTGGTAGAAAACACATAGGCCTTTCCATAAAAATTGAAGACATATTCCCATGTCGAAAATCACCTTCAGTTTCAATACTGTTAAAACTTAATATATTATTAGTTCTCAAATGGCATTCATTTAACACAAGCATTATCCGATGCCATATTTTCTCCATTATTGTCATTGGCACTTGATATGCCTCATTTATTCGAGCCTTCTACTTAAGTTTGCTTGCCTTGATCTGTGTCCTTTTCTTTCGATGATCTACTCCAAATAATACTTCAAGAACATTTTCTTCTTCCGTGCAAATATGTATCTTTATTTGATTATCTGATCTCTCTGGTAGAGTTGATAACCCTGAATCATGTTTCTTCAAGAGCTTTCTTTTCTTCTTCAGAATGGAATTCTGATGCAAAGAAGTCTTTGTAACTACCCTAACTTCATTGTATTTAGTCACAAATGTAGAAAGCACATGATCTTTGACATTAGGAACATAATTTTCATGAATCTTTTCAAAATATTTTTCACCCTTCAAATTTTCTTTACAGTTTGAAACCTGAATGCTCTCTTCAGTGTTTCCATGTTTAAAAGATTCAAAATTGATGGCAATGCTATCTGTCACTATTTTTCTACGATCTAGGAACTCACTTTCAGGCACTAATCAAGAACCTCTAATTTCTTTTTCCATGCTTTTCCTTTTCTAACCAAACTGCTTTTCACTCATGGTCTACTCTGAAATAATGCCCGTATCTGGTGATTGTATCCTAATTTCTTCAAGATAAGAAGAAAATTTCAAAATATTGTCTCCGTCATTATGAATATTGCTTTCACTCTCTGATGACTTTTTAAAGTCTCTATTTTTTGTCTTCAACTTTGGCTTAGTTATTAAATATACTGCACTAGAAACATCATACCTCAAATGGTTCTCAAAATTTCTTGTAGGAACTGCACCAGAAACATCAGACCTCAAATGGTCCTCAAAATGGCTTGTAGGCTTCTTTATCTTTAGTATGGACCCCATATTGTCGGATTTAGATGTTGATAATGAACTATGCTTTTTAATCCCAACCCAAACTAAATTAAGCATCTTCATGTCTTTCTTACCAGACGATATCAAGGATGTAGCAGGATTTTTCTTATTCTCACCTACCCCATGTGTCTTTTGCCAGTTTTCCTACCTATGTACTTCCCTCTTAATATCATGTTTCTTGGCAATAGTCATCTCATTATGCATTTGATTAGATGTGTCTTTTTTCATTTTCAACGTTTCCTCTGACTCATCAATTTCTTCTTGGATTTTATCATTTCTTGTAAACTTTAATTTCTCTACATAATCCTTTAAGCTTTCATCAATACATGATCTAGATTTCCTTGATGGGTGGTGGACAATGGAAATTCTTGGGGGTGTCCTTGAAGGGTTGTGTACACCCTTGGGGAAATGGGGTATGTTCTCTTTTTGGTGCCTTTGTAGGGCTGTTGGTCTTGGGGGCACCTGGAAACCCCTAAGGCCAGTTTTGGTGGTTGGTAAATAACAATCCCATTGTGGGTTAACTTATCCAATAACATAAATTAAAGAACCCTAACCTACAAATTTCTTTGAAAACACCTCCCCAACCATTTTCATTCTTTCTTTCTTCTCTCTGCTCAATGAGATGTCAATGTTAGAAGGTGAAACATTGTTGATTGGAGGTCACATGATGTTGTTTGGTGGCCATCCCCCCATTTTCATTCATTCTTACATCTTCTAGACCTGAGACAATGCTATTTGGAGTTGAGACTGTTGTTTGGAGGCAGAAAGTGTGTTGTTTGGAGAAAAAAAGTGTATTGTTTTGTTTTACATCTTTTGGATTCAGAGAGAGTGATGTTTGCAGCTACTTTGCTGCATTGGATACTATTGTTTGGTTGCATCTTGTTGGTTTGGAGATACAAGTGCCTTGTAACTTAAGAACAACATTGGTATTTAGTGTAGGGTTTAAAATTTATGTTTCTGTTTCATCATTCATGTTTAGTTTTAAAAATCCTAAGAAGGTATTCTTGGGGATTAGAATATTTTTGGTTTCTTTTTAGAATTTTCAATTTTGGATATTTCTTTTTGGTTGCATCTTGTTGGGTTAGATATTCAAGTGACTTTTTAGTAAAAAATGGCATTGGTCTTTGGTTTAGGAATTTAATGTATGTTTCATTTTTATCATTCACATTTAATATTTAAATCTTCTATGAAGATTTTTGGGGAGCTGTGAATATATTTTTGGAATTTTTTTTAAGAATATTCATTTTTTAGATTACTTACTGTCGTTCCAACCTGAAAATTTGGAGACTTGATAAAACTCTAGACCAATTGCACCATTTTTTCGGTGAAATTTCTAACCAAAATCTAGCAAGAATTACTGAATTTGCAGTTTCAAGTTGTGGAAATTGCAATATTGGGTGCCCCAAGGGTTTTCGAGGGAACTGAATCCATATTTGCAATCACAATTGCAATTTAAGCAACCAAAATTTAGCTATTTCAGCAAAAAATTCCTCGCCGGATTCCGGCAAATTTCATCGGCAAAGGTGCAAATGGTATAAAGTTTAGCTCACTCCAAAATTTTGGGGGTGTCTTCTATCCATCCTTGATACCTGTCCTCCCAAACCCCACATCCCATTTTGGAAACTCCTGTAACTTCACAGTAAATAGTACCAAACAATTTTTTCAACGGATTTCTTCTCTGACTATTGTAATCAGGAATATTGCACCTTCTATGACCAGAAGTTGTTCCTCTGGTATGAATGGTTCAGATCCAGAACAAATGAGTGAATGACAAAGGATGAAGACCTTCCCTAAATGTTGTAAACACCTAGAATACTGCTTTGATTACAAACCTATGCACCTACAAACATGTCAAACAAACAAGAACATCAAAGCTACCAGAAAATCATCTACACATCCATACTAGTGACTAAGGAATCCAGTAACATATACATGTGAAATCAAAACAACAAATATGTGGGACAGAAATCAGCTTTGCATTAAGAAATGAATGAAGAAGCTTACACCCATTGCCTTAGTGTTGACAAACTCCTCCACAAGACAAACACCTCATCCCCAAAAGCTCCAACTTGCTCTCTTGTGATCTCCAATGGATTCGGCTAGGTAGTCAATTCAACAGCATAACAATACCATTCAGTTCTCCCCCTCAACTATGGATATGAACTTGTATTTATAAGGCTCAATGGATAGGGATAGTTGAGAGAATTGTGGGTGAGGTGTGTTAACCCAAAAATCCCCCACATAGCTCTCAATGGCCTACACCACCCAAGGACACCACCTCACAACACTCATTTCACTCCATAAGACCTTCCATGACCTTCCATTTGACCCCCACACCTCCAAAAGAGCCCAAGGATGAAGAAAAGGGCTAAAAACCCCAAAAAAGAGCCCAAAATAGACCCCCAGGAGCTAAATCCCTCAAAAAGGGGATAAAACCTTGAAAGGGGCTAAATTTATGGTAGAAGGGGGCTAAATTCCCAAAAAAGGGGCTAAATCCCTGACCAAGGGCTTAAAACCCTAAAATCCCTTGGAAAAACTATAAAAGGAGGGCGGGGGGTCACTCTCAAAAGATTCCTCCCTTGCATACTATTATGCTGCCCAAGTGGATGCCTTGAGACCATTTTCCTCTCAATCCAGCCACACTCCCTCTCATCCATCTTCCCTTTGAGCCATAGCTCCCCCATTGCCAAGAGAGAGGTGCTTCTCCAAGCTAAGGCATGGTGGCCCATTTCCACCAAG